>SCDZ01000310.1:157500-225000 GCA_004143845.1 Drosophila lacertosa
TCGATGGCCGATTTCCGACTGAGTAATTAAGCCTTGTTTTGCAGCTTGTTGTTGTTGTTGTTGTTGCTGCTGTTTGTTGTTTGTTGTTGTTGTTGTCTAGTGTCACGCCATTAAAAAGAAATCACAGTTAAGGCTCAAACGTCTCGTGGCTCGTTTGGTCAGTTAGCTGGCCAGCAAGCAAGCTGGCTGCCTGGCATTTATTTAGTTTTTTTTTTAGTTTTTTTTTTTTTGATTTCCACGTAAGACTTCAGTCCCTGGACTTGGCTTTGCTTTTTCGCCTTTTCTTCCTTTATTTTTTTTTATTTTTATTTTTTTTAGTTTGTAGCTTATCAGCGATGTGTTGGGCCAAGTTTGTTTAACGCCCAGGCGAACAAAACTCATTCGTAGAATTTGGCTGAAACGCTTCAGTGAAATCGATTTGGTGGCTGTTTGGCTCTGGAGTCTCTGGAGTGCCATTGCCATAACCATCCAAATTGCGCCTAAGTAGTGGGACTCTCTTTCCACGCACACACACACACACACACACACGTTATCGATTAGGCACACACACACTTATTTGTATATATATTTTTAGAATTTCGGTTTTTTTTTTTCTCTTCTTGTTACGCTTTAAAATGCTTCCGCCGCTGTTGTTTTTTTTTCCGTCCGTTTCTTTTGCAATTTCGCTTCAGTAAAAGTCCATTTGCCGCCCAACTCAATCGCAAGCCCAAGCCCAATCCCAACCAGGCCAACCCTGATAGCTCTTGGCTGTGCCAGTGCCTGTGCTTGAGCACCCCTGGTGCGGTTGGTCACGTACAAGATTTTCTCGTTTATTACATTTCCCTTTAGGTTTATTGCTTCTTAGTGTCGAGGCTGTGCCTGCTACAGCCGCTGAAGAAGCTCTACAATGGCCTGGCCTAGCCCGGGCTCAGCCGTGCCGCCAGAAGCGAACAACAACAACAACAGCAACAACAACAACAGCAGCAGCAGCAAAAAAGCAACAGCAAAAAAAAAAAATAAAATGACTTGGAAGTTGACTTGGCACTGACAGCCAGCGACCTGGGTTCGTCATGCTCCCGGCTCTATTGAACAAATGCCACGCCCCCCTCCCTGTCCCCTACCCTCATCTTGCTTCTGACATGTGCAGTTTTTCGCATTTTCCACAAATTTTTCACGCTTTTCAAACGCAAAACACGCCGCAATTCATTTGCCTATATTATATTTTAGCTTTAAGCTGATGTCCAGGCGAATAACTGCGATGTCCTTTTGCTTATGATGTATGCACTGTGCGAGGACATCTTGACATCTTCAGAGCGTAGTCGTAAAATTGAAATTACCGGAAGTTATTATATCTTCATATATTAACTGGCATTGTCTAGCATTGTCCACTCCATTGTCCTTTTGTCCTGTTAAGACTTTATCTCTCTCTCTCTCTCTCCCTCTCTCTGTCTCTCTTTGTCGCTCTGTGGTTTTGTTTTGTCTATGTTTCCATGTCCTGTGTCTGCCTCCAGCCGTGCATCCTGCAGCGTTTAAGTTTAATTTTGTGCTTTTTCCGCTTGGTCTCGTTCTTATTGTGTGTGCTGCTGGCCACGTCCTGTGCCATGTCCTGTGGCCGTATTTCCATATTTTCAAATCAAAATTTAACAACCACAACAATGACGGCAACAAATTGAGCAGCCTAATCCCGACGTGGTCAGAGCTTAAAGAATGTGTCCTGTAAAATGCGCATAGCTCGTTGCTCAAGGCATTTTATCGGCCGCCAGGACCTGTGCGAATGTCCATGCAAAGTGGGCTAAACTGCCGCCAGCCAACCATATTCATGGTCATTGCCGGCAAAATCAAGGTGACGTCTAGCAATATAAAAAAAAACAAAAAACACAAAAAAAAACACAAAATAAAAAAAAAAATACCCGAAGGAATCTATAAAACAGCAACAGTAAGCAAAAAGGATGCTGTGTCGGGAGCAGCGACCTTTCCACACATGCAGAATATTAAAATCCATCTTTGGAATGCAAGCGGCGTCCGCGTCGACGTCCTCGTCGACGTCCTCGTCGACATCCTCGTCGACATCCTCGTCGACGTCCTCGTCGACGTCATCACAGCTGCCGTCTCGCTCGCTGTTCGCCATTTCGGATTTCGGTCAGGTTGGCAGCGCCAGCCGCACCAAAGAGTTGAATGGAGGACAATGTGTCGTCGTGCTTGCTGTTTCCGTATGCAAAGGATGTTGCGAACGGCGCCAACAAAGTTTCGCCCAGAGCCCAGAACCAAACTGATGGCCCAAGTGAAAGTGAATCGACCCCACAGCCAGTCAGCCAGCTAGTCAGCCAGTGTGACCAAATGCGTGGACTTGAACCCATTTCCCATTTCCCATTCGACGGGTTAGTAGCTAGTAGCTGGTAGCTGGTAGCTGGTAGCTGGTCGCCTCGTGGCAAATTTGTTATGCAAATGGGCAGCGATTTAATTATCGCGCTAGACAACTGAAATATCGCCACATGAAACATAAACTGAAGCGCATTTAATTAGCGTTAATTGCTGCAATCTCTTCTCGGCGACAACAGAGCTCCGTTCTGGCCACAAAACCCAACAGAGGCGATCCCCGATCTCGCCCCGATATCCGCATCCGCATCCGCGGCTCCTGTGTAAACTCATAGTTTCGGCCCGTTTCGCGCAGCGACAAAATTGTTGCCCGCCGGCCAAAACTTGTTTGCCATAATTTACTTGGGCCTTTTTTTTTGTATATTTTGTATTTTTTTTTCTACTAGGTCTGCTTGCTGCCAACGTCCTTGCCCTCATCCTCAGACTCAGGCACTTGGCTACGCTTGTATTCCTTTGGCGAATTTCGATCAATTTCGTTTGCGTTTGGCCATTTGTTAATCAAATGGCCTACAACATTGTTGTTGTTGTTGTTGCTGTTGTTATCGTTGTTGTTGTTGTTGCTGTTGTTGTTGTCGTTGTCGCTGTCGCAGTTGTTGTCGTCGTCATTTCGTTTTTGAATTGGCTGGCAAAAGCCTGCGGGAATTTTGTTGCAGTTGCAAGCTGCTGTTGTTGCAGTTTATCTTGGCCAGCAGGTTGCAAGTTGTTGTCGGGTGGTCAATTGCTCGAGTGTTTCTGTCTGATGTCTGATGTCTGATGAGCCTGCGAGCAGCAACAGGAAGTGAAACATTTAACATTGAGCAGCTAAACAAAAAGTCAATTTCAAAAGCTGACAATTATAAAAATATATAAAGATAAATCTAAAGTAACTTGCTTACAATGTTTACTTGATAATGTTCCCACTGTATCATTTACTTATTATACCCATACAGTATTTAATTAAAAAAAAATCCATTAAACTTTCAGCTAATCCAATTTAGCGTGAGTATTTAAATGATAGCCTTCAGTCATAAATAATTATTAGAGAAAGGCAATTATTCAATCGGAACCAAGTGCGCATCTCGACTCTGTTGAGAATCGCCGGGAGAGGCGGCTCCAATCGGGCAGCCCATAAATCACACAACGGCAACTTAATCCGAAGGGGACAAACAATAACAAACAAATTGCAGACCCGTCAACGCAACTGGCAAACTCCGTTAAGCAACTGGCAACCGGCAACAGAGAACGAAGAACGGAGAACGCCTAAAAAAATCTGCATAAAAATCAAACGAAAAGGAATAATAATTTATTATAATTTTTTTTTTTTTTTATACTCTGCCAGCGCCGACGCCAAATGCAACAGTCTGTTGTGTAAGTATATGCACGAGTGTGTGTGTGTGTGTGTTTGGCATTATTATGTTACGTTGAACTTGAACTTGAACAATTAACTTAAAGTGAAATTTCGTACGCGAGCAGAAATTGTAAAGGGGCACGCGGGGCAAGTTGAAGGGGCACGGGGCAAGAGTGAGAGAGAGAGAGAGAGAGATGCCGGCGACTGCGCTTTACAGGCGCGTACGTAATACGCATAATTGAATTAATTTGTATAAATGAATAGTTTAAGTGGCCGGCCGAGTGCGAGCGGGACGCCAGCAGCGACGCCAGCAGCAACGGCGACGCCAGCAGCGACTGCAGAATATTTGTGCTTGTGTGTGGCGCGCATTTAAATTTTCATTTTCCACACGCTTTTTGCGCAGAAATTTGAATTTCAATTTGCTTCGTCTCTCGGCTGGCAGCGTGCATCAAAATTAAATTATGCTCAGGCTCAGCGCTGCTGACCCAGACAGCGTGCAGACAAAAATTAATAATTTCCAGCGAGCGAGATGGCAACACTAAATGGCGAGCGTACTACATGGCGTATAATTAACGTGCATGTGCCTTGGATATTATTATTATTATTGTTATTATTATGCTGATGACGTCACAGACAACGACGACGACGACGGCGACGACGTCGCGACTGCTGAGACTGAATATGCAAAATCAACTCTCAAACACACATGAATTGAAAATGAAATCATTTAAAATTCTAATTTCAAGACAAATTAAATACAAAGCAAAGCTGCAAGCGTTGATTAAATGGCGCTTAAAATAATCCAATGTTGGTCAATTTGAATGTCATGTGGGTGTTTGTTATTCGACAGCTGTTGTTGATGTTGTTGTTGTTGTTGGGGTCGTTGACCCACTTCATAACTTGGGTTAATAGACGAATGAAATTCTCTATATGAATATGATAAGCACTTTTTTTCACACATGAGAATCGCAGAGAGAGGCGCTTTGCCACTCATTGCACTCATTACGTTCACAGCCATCCAAAGTGGATTTATTTGCTCCTGCTCCATTTCATTTCCATTCCTTTCAATTTCTGCAGCTCAACTTAACTTCCTTTTTATTTTTATTTCTATTTTTTTTTTTTTTTGTACTTGTGACTTGTGCCCGACAATGCTAAAGGGGAATTTATTACTGAAAATATTTTGACAGCGTTAAGCTTAAAAAGCAGCTTGGGCCAACACGGGCGTGTGGGCTAACTAATCAAGTCGTTGCCGGAGCCGTTCATCAAATCCTTCGGCCACACGTCGCCGCAGGACTTTTTGTCAGTGCGCTAAGCTAATCAAATAAAAAATGGGCTCTCCCGCCTGGCAGACACAATGCGGCAATTTAATGCTGCATCATGTGCCCGCCGGGCAACTGGGGCAGCAACACCTAGCCCAAATCAAAACACACGTGGCCGCAATTGTGGCACGTTGCACGTGCAGCCAAGTTGCCACGAAAAGCGCACTTCAAAAGCGCGAGTCAACTTTAAACGAACAAAGTCGACCCAATAAATATACATATATATCTATATACATATATATATACATATATATATGTATGTATACTATATGTATATATGTAGTTGAATATAAATTGTGTGGCTCAATAAAGGGGGTGTCGCTTAAATTGAATGAATGAATTGCCCGAAACGAGAGACCCAGGCCCACTCCGAGGCGTCTCTTCGTGGTGGTGGCACGACTGTGACTGCGACTGCGGTCGTTTATTTACACAAAAGCTTAAGCTAAACCTTAAAAAAATAACTGTAACTGTTATTCTTAAAAAAGACGAGCGTCCAACGATTCCGTCCGGGGTTGCTTGAGGGTGCAAAACCAACTACTGCCAACTGGAAACTTAAGTCAAGTTCTGCCAGTAAATTGCGTCACGTTTCGGCACGCTCTCTCCCTATACATATATATATATATATATATATATGTGTGTGTGTGTGTGTGTAGAGTCTGCTTAACGTACGTGTGCGTTTTGCACGCATTGATTTATCATGATCAACTTGCAACCCGCCCCGTCGCAACAATTGTGCAATATATAAAAAATAAGAAGAGAGAAAAAAAAAAGAAGAACTTAAAGTTTAAAATGCTTTTCGTTTGGATTCCCTGGCGATTCAGCTCATAGGAAATCAATACAACTGCACTGCGATTGCCCTCAGACTTAGCCTGGTTACTGCCACCTTCTCCTTCCTCCTCCTATTCTCCTTCCTCCTTCCTCCATCCTCCATCCTCGCTCATCAGCTAACGCAATAGCCCGCGGTCAAAATTGACTTACTCGCTGAGCTGAGTTCGAGTCTCGAGTCTGCCTCGTTACTTTGACTGGCATTGCAGCCAATTCGTTGCTCCTGTCCCTGTCCGCCCAATAAGGCAGTCGCCGCCGGGCACACACCCAAACTCACACACACCCAGACACACACACACACACCCAGACACACACACAGTCATATATGACAGCAGCACAATCTTCTTCTTATGGTTCACTTGCGCCATTCTCTGCGCCTACGCTGGGTTTGGGTTTTGCGTCCTGGTCGTCCTGTGCGTCCTGTGCGTCCTGTTTGGCAGAGCTACGTGATCTTATTTTGTGCCACGCTTCCCTCTGTCGCATTTCATGCCCAATTTTTCTTTTTCTTTCGATATCAATTCGTGCGTTTGTTCGCCAGTTATTTTTTTTTTCGGGCTCTTTCTGCATTTATCCGTACGCCTGTCGTGAATTAAAAGGATTTAAAGTCCTTGCGCGCTACGCCCGAAAAGATAGCCGAATGTTTTTCCAACTTGCGGTTTTGCCCGACACCCTCGTCAACTCTCTCTATGTGTGTGTGTGTGTGTGTGTGTGTGTGTTTGTGTGTGTTTGTGATGTTTTTGTGGGTTATTACTTTTCAATATTGTCCTTGCGGATTAGTGCGACATGTGCCCGAGGGCCAACTGGGATAGCGACAGGACTATCTCTGCGTGTCCTCTAACCGTACGCTCCATTTGCGACTTATGCTAGTCCTGATAGATTTCCAGCAGTCTTTTAGTTAGCACCCAATAAAATCAAGCAAAGCAAAGTACATTTGATTTCCAAATCGATTTATATCGATTCCACCTCTGTTCTTTACTCAAACAAGTCTCTAAAATTTTAAAGCAGTCCTTTCTCAAATTTAACATTACTCTTATTTGATTCTCTCCCTCCCACTCTCTCTCTCTCTCTCTTCGGGTCACATGCTTTGGCTGGAGTGCCATATGGTTGCCTTTGATTTGCCATTAAAGTGCGCCTCTCTACGCGATTCTCACCCACTTTGCCCCAGCCGACCGCAGTCGGAGTGAAGTGTAGCCCTTTTTTTTCACTCATTTGCAAGTGTGAATATGAATAAATTCGTAAGTAAATTGCAGCTTTAAGCCGTTTGCAGTCGGGCCAATCAGGCCATATACAGATACAGGCACACAGGATATATATGGCAACGGGGAAGGGCAACGGAAAAGGGAGCCACAACAAGGCGGCAAATATTATCCTTTCAAGTTGATTTGATCACGTACGCAAAAGGGAATTCCGGGACGCATAGCCGTACAAAATATGAGTAGGCCGTTGCCAGCGAGAAGTCCTTGCGTGCCTTGCGCAGGCTTTCAGCCAAATCAAAAACAGCAACAAAAGCGACTAGTGTGTGTTTGTGTGTGTGTTTCTGTGTGTGTGTTTGTGTGTGTGTGTGGCAGCCTAAGGGACGCACTGCCACTTAAACATTAATAGAGCAGCGGGCGGAAGGCAAACGATATGCGTAATAAATGTCGAGGCAGCGGCGTTCTCGGCGGATGTGTCGAAAAAACTGCTTTGGCAAATCCTGAAATATTAAAGCCAGTCGAGCACAATAAGCGAAATTAAAACAATTGTGTGCCAGGACCCAGTCAAGGACTCTCTCTCTCTCACTCTCAAACCCAATTGCCTTCAAGAATTATGGCACTTGTGCCTTAACTGTAACTGTAGCTGTATATAGCCTTCGGCCTGATCCTGCGTCTTAGTCCTGGCAATTTATGCCTCGTCGAAGATGCTGCTAAGCCCAAAACAAACGCGGCCAATTCAGTTCGACTTCATTTAACCCGAACGAGTCCCCTGTTTAAAATCCAAACCCTTTTTTCGGCCCCAGCCAATGTCTTCATTAGCGAGTCCTTTGGTCACGCAACTGTAGCCGCTGAAATTAACGCGCCCAGGCAGTCATAAAATTTGCGTTTATTGATGCTCTACCAAATGCTACCAAGCAAGTGAAAATCCTTTTTGTCTTTACCCCCTTGTTCTCAACTCCTTTGCTGGGTGGAGTGCCAAGTTTATTTTACTATTTGTGCCAGGGTTAACCCTTAAATAAGTTTAAAGTTGAACTTGGTCTGTGTTTATATTAAAAGCTGACACAACTTTAATTGTAAAAACCAAGATCTTCTAGTCAACTACTTAACAGAGTATCTTGTAGTCTTTTAGAGAGAATGAAGCTTATTTAAAGTTCTTTCATTCAACTACTTTACAGCGTATCTGCTAGTCTCTAAATTTCTAGCTGTTACTTTCTTAACTGTTTCTAAAATACCTGGCCAGCAAAAATGCTACAGCTTTTAATTGCGAATGCGCACGTGTTCAACAGTCGTTTAATCCTCCTCCCAGCTCCCTCCTCCCTCCTCCCAGCTATCAGCTATCAGCTATCAGCTCCCAGTTCCACTCGTCAGCTGCATAGTTGAGTTTATAACGGCTCTCAGCAATTGACAATTTGAAAATTTGAAATTTGCAGTCGCCGATTACCTGTCTGTTGACAGTGGCTGTCAAAAAAAATACTCCGCCAGCGAGTCGCCAATTCTCAGCTCTCAGCTCTCAGTTCTCAGATCTCAGTTTCGTATAATTAGGCGCTTTGTATCATTGGAAATTGGCTTTGACAAGTAAATGACAAACGCTTTTGATTGCTCGATTAAATCGCACGACGCAATTGTTAATTGTATGGTTAAATGGGGTTTACGGCGGGGGGTTATCCAGGGGGGGGGGGGGATTACAATAGCGATTTCGGTTTCGTTGGCGTTTTGCGGCACGTCTTTGGCTCATGATATGTGGCCATAATGCGTGTTGCGGCTGTGCCAAAAGTACATTCTAAAGTTTAGAATGGAAACCGCACCGCCCAACCGCCCAACCACCCAACCATAAGCACGCACCACCCTCTGTCAGGTGGCACCTTGGGTTTATTGATTTCTGCGGCTGGCTTTTATGAGTTCAGCTGAGTTGTTTCTTTGGCATGCCAACCCCAAGGCACATGCAATTAAGCGCACATGTGTGTGTGGCAGGATCGGGAGCTGGGGCAGGGGCAGGGGCAGTAGCGGGGACCTGAGCTGGGCACCTGTGCGACAGGCACTGTTGAAATTTTACAACTCGCAAGTTTGACGCCTCATTGACTCGAGTGGAATCGCGCTAGCTGCCCCACCCAACCACCCAACCACCCAGCCACCCAATAACCCAACTACCGCTAAAGCCACCGTCACATGCATTTGGGTCGCCTTGCGAGCGCTACTTTATGTGGCGACTCGTGTCCTTATGAAAATGGCGTCCTATATGCGCGCATAGTACACGCTTTTCACTGGCTTTCTATATTTTTGTATTTTTGTATTTTTCTATTTGTTGTTGTTTTTTTTTTCGTGTTGTGTTTTGTGGTTTTAGCCCGTGTGTTTTTATTTTGGCAATTAAATGCATGCGGCGAATGTCGACGATGGCGTTGATGGCCGCCCTGGGCTCGTGACTGAGCTGCTGCCACGTTGCATGCCGCATACTAAGTGTCATTATGAGCGACGCTTTTTCCCTAAAACCCTAGACGAGCTCTGTCATTATGGAGCCACACACACACACACTCACACACACATACAGAGACACCCACACAATGTTGCAATTACGTTGGTTCGGTCAAAGAAATTTGCCTACAGCATAATCCAATTTAAAGTGTTTAAATCAAATTTGAAACATCAGAACGAAGTGGCATTGTGATTGCCATTGGGTGGAAATTTTTGAATTATGCTCTAATAAATTGTGGTGCGGTGGTTGCTTCTTGGCTCGCCTTGGTTTTTGTTGTACCTACGCGCCGCTAAACCATGAAATGCAATCAAATTTGCGGTCGTCAAATGGCAAATATTGCGTGCGCCAACCCCCGCACAATATATATGCACCCACCCACTCAACCACCCACCCACCCACTCGGGCAGGCACACACTTTAAAACGTGGGGAGCTGTCAGTGCGCGTCAGTTCGCCAGCTCGAGCTGACAGCCTCCCACCGCCCACCGCCCACCTCTCACCCACAGGCTGTGTACAACTCAATTTTGAGTTTTCGGTTTTGGATTTTTGAAATTGCACGGACATGAAACAGCACCACAGAGCACCACCGTAGCGGCGCGAGTTAATGAAAAGGATACACATGTCAACTTCAATTTCGGTTTTTGGCTTTTTTGTTCATCTTCTTTGAGAGAGGTGTTTGCCACAAGGGTTGCTCAAATTAGTTACTTCCTGGCTGGCTGGCCGAGGGTTGACTCCCGTTGTAGGTGTTGCTCAGCGCAATCTGTTACATTTTTCTCACTGGGGCTCGACTTGGGCTTTCCTTCATTCAATACACAATTGTCGTTATTGTTGGCTTTCAAATATTTGCACTTGTGCCTAATTCAACCACAATTCGGCCACAATTTGCCCACAATTGTTGTTTGGGCTCACGAACTCAAGTTTGTTTGGATTGCAGTTTAATGCACAATCAATGTTTAGGCAAAGCAGCTTTCGTTTAATTAGCCAGCTGCGCTTTTGTTTACCCACGGGATGGGCAAACACCTTCCACTCCCACCTTCCATCTTCCACCTTCCATCTTCCACCTTCCACCTTCCACTTGCAATTCCAATTCCACGGCCAGGGTCATTCAGCGTTTGAAATGCGCTTCTCGATGCACTTGGAAGCTGTAAAAACTGTGTAGGGGCAATCAATTAATTATGGCATCGACATCGAAACTTTACACTAACTTTGTCTACGTTCACTTTTGCCAAAGGTTTGCACACCAATTAAATTAAAATATCAAAAAAATAAAAGAAAAAAGCTTAATCTTTAATAGTGACACTTTCTAGTTAATTGGGTTTCTTTCCAATATTATTTTGACTCATTTCCAGTCAATATTTGAGAAGCGCATAGAAGCGCTCACAAACTGAAAACTTGCGATTTTCCATTCAATGTGGAACTTGTTTTCACAGCACAGCAAATAGACAATAAAAAGCAACAATAACACAAAAGATGATTTATCGTGTGATTAAACAGGAAGATATTTGTGTTTTTTTTTTTTTATATATATTTATTTATTTTTTTTTTAGTTTTTGCGGCGTGACTGCAAACATGTTTTAAGCGAGTGTTATTGTTGTTGTTGTTGTTGCTAATGGTTTGTTAGCTTTAATTTAGAATGCAATACGCTATATATTCTGAATTATAGAATTGCATTTATAAGTAATATTAATTAGCTATAAATAACATGAGAAACAACCGCAGCGACTTGCTGTAACTTGTAACTTGTTGTTGTTAACTGGTTTTGCGCTTTGTTGACTAAGCCGCCCCCGGGGCGCGAACAACAAGCTGAACCGCTCCGCTCCGCACCGCTCCGCTCCGCATCGCACAGTGGCTGCGCTATGTAAGCGCCCGGGCGATTACAAGGCCCACGTTAGATATAAATAACATATAGCGCACTATAAATCAATGAGGCCACAACGGAACAACGGGATAACGGGATAAGGGGATAAGGGGATAAGGGGGGCCAGGGCGGATAGTGATAAGCTTTATCGCACGGGCGCGTACAGTAATTAAGAGGCCAAAACTAACATTAATCCGGACAGGAATACTCGCCCGGCCGTGGCCGTATCTTATGCTCATTAGGCACAGCCTGCGCCTTGACCGCCAAAAAGCCAAAGTTCAAAATAATTAATGACCTCTGGCCAAACTTAATGAAAGACGTAATTTTTCTCGGTTAGCTCCAGTTTTGGCATTATGAGCGGGGCAGTTCCTTTCGGCCGTGATTTATTTATGGCCAGCCTGGCCAGCTGCCTGATTAGCCGGAACTTGACCTCTCAATGGCCCGGTGATTGAGTGCCACTCGACCAAAGTCTTGTCTAATTTGCACAGTGGGATGTCAAAGTGCGACTCGGGAATTCGCTAAGAAATTAGACTAAACGAAGGTGCAAGTATAATTTACTAAGTTAAATATTAGTTACTTAACTAAACATTACAAAGAGAAGAATGTAAATAAATAATAAATATAAAAAATAATATAAATAAATAAAATGCCCTAATATATTTTAAGCATTTATTTATTTATTAATTACTCTAAAGTAAACTAAAAATATATAAAATAAATACCATAAATAAATTATATAAATAAATAAATAAATATCTACACAAAGCATTATATAGGAAATAATCTAAAAAAAATAATATAAATAAATAAAAATAAAAAATAAATTAGATAATTAAAAAATATGTTTTACAATATTTGAATAATTTATTTTATTATTAGTTACTCATCTAAAAATATAAAAAAATATATAATATAAATAACTAAACTAAACACTACATAGGAAATAATCTAAAAAAAATAGTAAAAATAAATATATAATAAATATTAAAAAACTAATAATGCAATACAATATTATAAACAATTATTTATTTATTATCTCAGTTTCACAACTAAATAATATAAATAAATAAAAAAATTAAAAATAATATGCTCTAATCTATTTTAAACATTTAATTATTTATTACTAACTATAAATAGTATAAATAAATTATATACATATACAAAAAAGATAATAATATAATTGAATATTTTTAACATTCATTTAAATATTTTGTAATTGGCAATTGGGAGGTTCGCTGATTGCAGCCGTTCAGTTCTGTTTTTGGCCACTTTGTGGTCCTGTTTATGGCCCCGTTTTGTTTGGCTAACTGAGACGCTAATGGAATGCAGCTACTATCTAGCTGAAAACTATATAAATCGCGTAATCGCTGCAGCTGAGCCCCAGCAACAACAACAATAACAACAGCAACAACAGCAACAACAATGTCACGTTCAATGTCAAATGGTTGGCAAAAATTTGCAAAGGAAGCGTGTTAAACGCTTAAAATATTTTCTCATTAGATAGCTGGTTGGAGACGCCGACGGTTGGTTGACTTTATGTTGACTGTTTGGCTGCTTTTTGTACAAGTTTATATGAAATGTCAAACGGCAACGACAGCAGCAGCAGCAGCAACAACAACAACAACTTGACCTTCATTTCTCACAAGCGCAACTGCAACGACAACAACAACAACAACAACAATAGTAGTAACAACAACAACAACAACAACCCACGGCTGCTGCTGTTTATCTCTATGTCTCTGTCTCGACTAGCTTGCGACTGGGCCTGGCTTGGACTCGGGCTCAGTCTGTTAGCGGGGATCGGTTAGTTGCTGCTGCCTGACAGCAACATTGAATTGCTTGAGTTGTTGTTGTTGTCGTTGTTGTTGCTTACGTAAGTGGCTGGCAGCAGGGCGCCTGTTGAGCAACATTGAGACAAACATGTGGCAACTATCGACAGTTAGCGCCATAAATTTTGACACTCGCCGCTTTCGCAAATGCAAAAGTGTCGTCAGCGGCGACAAAAATGGACAAATTGCGCCTTTGGCTGCCAATTGAAATGTTGTCTCCCTCTCCTTCTATCTCGCTCTCATCAATGCCATTATTCTCTTCTATTTTTTTTTTGTTTTTTTTTTTTTTTTTTTTTTTTTTTTTTTTTTTTTTTTTTTTTTTTTTTTTTTTTTTTTTTTTTATTTTTTTTTTTTCAGCGCTGCATTACGCCAACTAGGACTAAGTCAATATTTAGCGGCAAATTAAAAAACAATCAGAGAATATGGCAACAATAGACAACAAGGGAAACAATTCCGATGAGGGGCGGATTGTCACACACTGTTAAAGCTGGCAACCCTGGCAACGGTGGCAACTCTGTTTGGCGTGTGCGCTGCGCAAACAAGCGGCTGTCAACTTTTGACGTTCGCACAAATTAGAAAACAGCTCAACAATTATTTCCATGAGAAACTTGAAGAACTGAAACTTAGACTACAACATATTCGTCATGTCCTGTTCCCCGTTCCCTGTTCCGTTCCTCTCGCAGCTCCTCCCCTG
Source organism: Drosophila lacertosa (assembly GCA_004143845.1). Classification (NCBI taxonomy): domain Eukaryota; kingdom Metazoa; phylum Arthropoda; class Insecta; order Diptera; family Drosophilidae; genus Drosophila; species Drosophila lacertosa. The sequence goes on from SCDZ01000310.1 coordinate 171,369, forward strand.
CCAATCAGCTATAGTTAAAGTCAGCTCGTGTTTTGGGGGTTGTCTGGCCGTGCCCGCGAGCATCAATTTTGAGGCGTCCCCAACTCATCAGCGACTAACGCAATCATCGGCAAAGCCACCACCAACAACGAGGCCTCATCAACTCGACGCCATTGCTGGCAGCTGCCTTCTCCTCCTGCTGATGTCTCCTGACTCCCCATCAAGAGCAGACCCAAAAGTGTCAATCCAATTACCTGTTCGAGCGCTGGAATCTTTTGCGACATGTTTCATAACGGCGAGTTTCGTTGGCCCAAACTCTCGCTTATAGCCACATCCACACTCCAACTGCCAATGCATGCTTCGTTGGTTTGCCAATGGCGTTTATCAATTTGGCAGCAGTGTGCCTTTTGCTGTGTATTGCAGCAGACGACAAACTTCCGTTGGCAGCCCACCCACAATGTGGTCTAGAGGCACTCATTAACACATGTTTACTTAGCCCGCTGCTCGAACGTTCGAACGCTCGAACGCTCGAACGCTCGATCGACGCCAATAACAATAACTGCAAGCTCATCCAGGGTTAACCCAATTGAGAATTCTCCTCTCTCTCTCTCTCTCTCTCTCTCTCTCTCTCTGGTTCATTCACCAACAACTTGTAGTGTTATTATTTTCATTGTTAATATTTGTTACACGCCTTTTGTGTCTGGCTCCTCAGCTGGTCTTCTTCATCGTATTTGGAGTGCATTTGATTGCAGGCAGCTCCCCTCGATTGATGACTCAATGCTGACTCGCTGACTGGTTGGATTGGTTGGATTGGATTGGATTGGTTGGTTGGTTGGTTGGTTGGTTGGTTGGCTCCCGGCTGGGGCCTAAAGTGCTTATTTAGTGACTCGCCAGAGACGAAAGACACTTTTCCACTTCTGGCCAAGATCGCCGACGTTGTTGCCGCGGCTGCCGTTTGCTCGCTCTGCGCTTGTTTCCACTGTTTGCCCAGGCACTCGAGGAGCGAGTGACGCCGTCTTCCAGCTGCAGCTCCAAGCATTGATTTCGACTCAAGTGCACCAAGATGACCAAGTTAATTTCGAGCCTTTCAGGCCAGGCTCCAGACAGCAAACGACAACGACAACAACAACGACAACAACAACAACAATAACAACAACAATGTCGCCTCTAATTGATATGGCTAAATGGCCATCTACTACTACTACAACTACTATGTAGCCAGTGGCCAGACAAAAAGATCCAAACTGGTTGCCCGAAGCCAGCTAGACATGTTTCGTGTACGTGGCAATGCGTAGAATTCCATATAAAATAATTAATGAATGTCACAGCAAATGTTTCGCCAGGAGCCCTCGTCCACTCCACTCCAGCCCAGTCCACTCGAGTCCAGTCCAGTCCAATCCAATGGACGAACCTTTGCGTCCTCGTATCGTTTGTCAGCATTGCGCGCATATTTGGCGTCAATATTAAGTGAAACTGATGGATGCCCAGACCTCGAGCTGGAGCTGAAACCTCAAGCTGAATCTTGTCTTGGGGTAAAAAATAATTTTTGAAGCGCACTGTGGCATGCAGCAAATGACAGAGAATGAAATCGTGAAAATATTTGCGTGTGTGTCGTATGGTTACTGTCACACTTAACGGACAAAAGGACACGCATACGCACTGGAAAACACTGGCGAAACAGGTAACCAGCCAAGTTGCCCTTAAATGGATGCAAAAGGATGCACAAGGCACAAAAATGCTTTACACTGTTGTCTGCGTAGCAAATTTGTAAAATTAAACAGTCAACAGCAGCCAGGGGCAAAGACAACACTGTGAATTGCTAGATCCAAGAGGCTGGCAACGGCACAGGACACAGCACACACAGGACACAGTCGGAGGGGGGAGGAAGTGGGGCAGCCATACTTCAATTAAACCAACTTCATTAAATTTCAGCTAACAAAGGCGTCAATGGGGGCGTGGACGGAAGAACGAGACATGCGGCATGAGGCAGGCAGGCACGAGGTAGATTGGCTGAGCAATGGCTCCATGGAGCTCGTCATCATCTTCATGGCAGTTACACGTATATATAGCATGTATATAGCATGGTCTAGATTGGGCAGAGTGGCTGGAAATTGTCAGTAAATTGGCTCAACAACAACGACCAAGATGCCATCAACAACACCAACAACAACAACAACAACAACAATAGCAACAACAATAGCAACAGCAAAATTGCCAAGCAACATTTTACTTCGATTTCTCGAGGTTTTTGTGTTTTGTCAGCAGAAATTTGCTTATGTGAAGGTGAAGCAATGAGAACAATAGCCAAATAAGACAGAGAGCGGGATTCATAGTGAGCGAGAGGGAGAGGGAGAGAGCGAGTGGACCAAAGTCATGTTGAAAAACAAGCTACAGCCCCCAAAAGCAAACTATGACTGAATGATTTAGTCTAACGAAACAAAAGGCTTTAATCAGAAGTTTCGTATTCCTAACTCATTTACTTGCTGTATAAATTCAAAATTAACTTAACAATTTAAACGAATATTCCAAAAATTTCTTAATTAAGTTTGCTTTCTTTAATCTTTTACTTTATCATAAGTGTTAAAGGATTACGAAAATATGCTTCAACTATTTTCTTATGTTCCAGCTAAATGAAGTCTTCAGTTGGGAATTTCTCTGCTTTAAATGTACTTCGGAAATCTGTTTATGACTGACCTTAGTTACTCCCAAATATAACAACAAACAGAAAATTTATTAAGTGTCCGCTATTATAAATAAAAAATAAAAAAAATAAATTATAAATATAATATCTCTAAAAATATAGTTTTCTATTCCTAACTCATTTACTTGCTGTATAAATTCAAAATTGCCTTTACAATTTAAATGAATATTCCAAAAATTCGTTATTCGGATTTCTCTGCTTTAAATGTACTTCTAAAATCTGTTTATAACTAATTCAATTGTGAGACTTTAATTACTGCCAAAAAATCAACACACACAAAACAACTTATATTGTATCATAAATAAAAAATAAAAAATAAATAAATAAAATCAGACGTTGCATATTCTTAACTAAATTACTTATAAAAAATATTTTTCTTTTAATTTAACAATTAAAATAAAAATTCGAAAAATATGTTATTTAAGTTTGCTGTCTTTAATCTTGTACACTTCTATTAGCAAATATTTTCTTATGTTCCAGCTAAATGAAGTCTTTACTCTCTGGCTCAAATGTAGTTGGAACATCCGTTTATGACCATTTCAATTTTCTCATTTGCGCACCCTAAGTGACTGCGACAGGACGCAGGACAAGTTATCTAGTGTGGCATTTAACACCTAACAGATTTCCGCTATCAGGACTCTGTGACTCTGAGCTGACCAGAGACAAATCACAAGCTGGTCACATAAAACTAGCAGCCACCATTCAATGGGAAAACAAATCGCCATCAATTTCCAATACGCGCCCCGAACTTTGATTTCATTTAAGGGGCCTGTACAGTGAACACCCCCCCAAGCTGAACTTGGCAAATTATGCTGTTATCTTCATTAGGTTGACATAAGTGCAGCCCAAAGGAATTGCTCGACTAGTGGGGCCAAAATAAAAAGAGAAAAAAAAATACTGAAAATTGTTTATAGAGCGTGGGTCGAACAATGGTTGTTCATTGTTGTTGTTCGTTGTTGTTGTTGTTGTTCGTTGTTGTCCAGCCTAAGCCTGGGGTCAGTTTTTTAGTGGCTACGAACGCCTAAAATATCAAGAGCAATGTCAAATGTCTTTGATATGGGGGGCGTTTACCCCAAGGGCTACACACACACACACACACACATACACAGAGAGAGAGATATACACACATATGTGCAGCGTCAGCTATTTGTGTGTTGACTCAAAGGACGCGTGTGTGTTTTTATTGGTTATTGTTGTTGTTGTTGTTGGCTGCGTGTAATGCGTATTTGACAAATAAACAGTTGATTTGCCCGCTCGGCGATAGCAATCAAAGTTGTAGGACGACGCCAAGTAGTTAAATTGTTTGACGCTGGTAAACAAGTAATCGACAGCAGAACATTAGAAGGAGCTTTAGTTCTTAAGCAGGTCAAAGCCAGGCCAAAAAGGAGTCTAAATGGGGGAGTAGGGGCAGTAGTGGGAGGGAAGGGAGGTTTAAGGGAAAGTGTGTGGCATGTGAAGCATTTTAAATTTACAAATTCCAAGCGTGCACACATTAAACCAACAGACAAGACGAATCCCTATTCCTGCATGTCAGGCGAGTACCTAAACGCGTGACAATGTCGTGAGTTGTCCAGGAATCTCGTTCGCACAGCTCAATATCGATTGTCTAGATATCCAGGCGGACGGACGCATTAACATGCAGAACGCATAGCCTGTCCAGGCTCTTACAAAACTCTATTGATTGACACAACTTCCATTGCGCTCTTCGTTCTTGTTCTTCTTGTTGTTGTTGTTTTTTTTGGGGTTTCGCTTGCAGTTTTTTTTTTTTGCTTTTTTTTTTTGGGCGCGCATTTTTCGCAGAACGCCGGAAGCGCTTGTTTAAAAGAAATGTTTTTTTTTGGAGTAGCTTTGATTGCGGTACTGCAAACAATGGGGCAGCAACTGAGCTGCTGCAGATTTAATGAGCATAACGGTGAAGTTTTTGATGAAACAATACGAAAATACGAATCAAAGTCTGGCCTGCTGGCCTGGTCTGGTCTGGTCTGGTCTGGCCAGCAGCTAACAAGCGCTCGTAGATCTTATCGCCTTTGTCATATTCAGCGAGACAGGCTCCGCGACAGGCTCGTCCTCTCATCCGGCTGACTCGTCAAGACGAGCTGTTTTTTTTGTTTCGAGGGGAGGGGGAGGGGGAGGGGAGAAACGGCGGCTTACGAGCTCCCAGCAGGCACATAAATCGTCAGCTGTCAAATGGCCAAGAATTTGTGGCCAAGGCCCGGCCCGGTCTGGGCCGGGTTGGCGTGTTGGCCAAGATCGGAAGTGCGTAGCAGCGTGTTGCAAGTTGCACGTTGCACGTTGCAAGTTGCACGTTGCCAACAGCAAGCCAAAGGCTTGACCTTATCGCTGCCACATAATGCTTAAACTCGGACTGGGCCTGGTCCTCAGCCTGGTCCTGGTCCTGGTGCTCCTCGACTGGAGCGCGTGATTTAGTCGAATTCACGAACTTAATGAAGCCCTTTAAATCACGCAAGCAACTGCGCCACTTAGAATGCAGCCTGCCCCGCCCCGCCCCCGTCCCCGTCACCCGTCCCGCCACGCCTGCAGATTGAGCCACAACAACTAGTCAGCCCCTCGACGGCAACTCCTAAAGATCTCATTAACACCACGCGGGCATAATTAAAGCCGACGACTTACAAAGTCGAATCGCGATTGCAGCCTGGCCCCAAAAAGCGTGCACAGCAGCAGCAGCAGCAGTAACCCAAGCAACAGCAGCAGCAGCAGCAACAGATGCAATCGAAGCAACGACCAAAACCCAAAAGCCAAAACTCTTTTGCCCGGCGCTAAGTGTTGCCGACCTTATAATGAGCTGCCTTTTGGCTGTTGCAACATACCTCTCTCTCTCTCTCCCGCTCCCTCTCTCTCGCTCTCTCTCTCTGTTTACAATCTTCCTTTAAATTGGTGCTGTTGCTGCAGCAGCTTCTCGAGATATTTCTATGCTGAATATGATTATCAGAGTCGAACAAACGAAAAGTTTGCAACTTTTCTGGTTTTGGCATTGAGCGACCAATGCAGCATTTGTCGTTGACATTCCCTGCATTGATTGATTGATTGATTGATTGATGGAAAGTTGCTGGCTGCAGCCACAAGCCACAGCTGCAACCGCAGCAATTCTCAGCTTTGATTGTTGATTGTTGAAAGTTGCAAGTTAACACGTGCCACAAGATCTGGCCAAAATATTTCACTTATTTTTTTATTTTTAAAGTTCGCCCTTTTAATGCGAAAGAGAATATGAGAATCGCATAGAAGGGCGCAAGATATAAATGTTAAAATAAGGGTATTCCGTTTAGCTTTAGATAAAATTGGGTTTTCCTTCAGAGAGCTTATGGATAATTAAATGCCTGGCATGTGATTAAGATAAGTTGAGGCAATTTCTTTCAATTGTGGATTTGGCTAACTCCTGATAGGTCCTGCTGACAGCGAGTCTTCAACGCGGGACTCTGAGAAATCGCAGCGATAATAAACAAGACAAATCTCGCCCACTACAAAGCAACTCCCACGGCAGCTGATATGGCCAACTAGTAGCTGGCCATTAATTACGATTACCACGTGGCCAGGCACACGACCTGGCGGAAGTGCTGCAGGAGCAGCTACCAAGTGACCGCCAGGACCACCGTCAGGACCAACACCAACATCGACTAATAAACGGGGCATTTGTATCGCAATCAATTGTTTCGGAATTGTTGTACGGCATTATGATCATTGCGCCCCCGACCGTGGGCTGTCCTGCTAAATGGTTATGGCCTGTCATAAGTTGCCAGGGGGCGAGGGGGTGGGCGTGCCCAGCCCCGAGACACCCTGCTCGTGTATTCCCAAATGAATATGCAAAAGTGCAGAGGCGAGAGTGAGGTTAAGGGCGACTGGGCCAGGATATCTCATGGCTGTTTCCGTTTGCACAATTATGTTTATTAAGACAGACGAAAGAGAGAGACAGAGAAAGGGAGAGAAAGGGAGAGAGAGACGAAGGCAGGCGCAATCGTCAAAGATGATTTAGTTACATCCGGAGCGTGCACAGAGACTCTGGCCAGGACTCTGGTTGGGGTTGGGGTTGGGGGGGGGGGGGCAATAAAAATATATTAGTGCAATTACAGCAGCCAAACTGAGCCAACAGACAGACGACCGTCTAATTTAGGCGCCCGCCCTGGAATCCTTGTTGCCATTTCATTTGTTTTTGAAGCATTTCAATGTCTCTGGGGGGATTTGGCTTGGCCTCCGCCTATGATTAAACCGAATTGGCAGAAAACTACTTTCTTTATTTTTATTTTTGTTTATTTTTTTTTATTTTATTTTATTTTATACTACTCAGCAGAGTTTAGATGCGGGCGCGATAACTGGCAGGAGCCATTCAATTTGGCCCGAATTGGCGCATGTTAATCAGACAGAGGCGCAGATGCTCCAAGCCCCAGGCGGCATCTTAAAGCCGCGCCAAGGCGCTTAAAAAGGAGGCGTGCCGGGCGGCAGGATGATGCGGCTTCTGCACGCAATAACCTCGGCGAACTGCAGACAATCAATCTTACTTTGCGCTTTAATTCAATTTCGATTGTGACATCTGCCTTTGGTCGCCGCTCGCAGTCGCATGCCGCATGTCCTTACGCAGGCAGGCAGCCTTGTGCACTTTTGGCAATGCGCTCAGGCGTGCCACTTGCCGGGCACAGGATTAACGACAGCGACAGCGACTGCGACTGCGAGGCTGCAATCCGTTTTGGCCATGTCCTCGGCATCATTTTTTTTTTTTTTATTGTTTTCCTTCTTTTTGTCCAACTCATCGCAGCGCATGTGGCTGCCACTGTGTACTGTGTGTGTCCTGCGTGAGGGCAGGCAACGCCACTCAATTTCGCGCAGACACGCCGAACAAAAAGGCGGCGGTGGAAAACTGACAGTCGCCCAAAAGGATATTGTGACAGGCGCGTTCGGCATTCGATATTTGGGCGACCCACAAAAGGATTCGCAGGGTGGCAGCGCACAGTTATTAGAAAGTCCGTCAATGTCATCCAGTGAACGCCACTAAACGATTTCGCCAATCGAATTTGCCAATTTCACACACAAACGGGGCGGGGGGGGGGAGCTTCGGCCCGACCAAAAAGGGGTTACTTGACCGGCCAAAGTTAATCGGAAGTTAATACGCTGAGTTGCCAGATTTCTTTCGTTCGTTCGCCGCTGCTGTGTCACGGCCTCAACTATTCCAGCTGGAATTTTCATTAAAATCAGCTCATGCTCACGCGGACGCGTCGGTGGCAACCTCAACTAATGACAGATTCATAAGCTGCCCATCGATACCCAAACTCGAACTCAACATATGCGCTGGCAAACAGTCCAACCCCTGCCAGGACAGGCGGGACCCCACCCTCGCCCTCGTCCTGTGCGCTGTGATCGATCACAATTTCTGTGTACTTAATAAATAATTGCAATATAATTATGCACGCAAAAGCAAATAGCCCAAAATATTGTAGGCCAAGTCGGCAGCTATAGCCTGGCATTATAGGCAAACATCTGTCGCAAAAAACCGATATTAAAAGCAAAAAAAAAAAAACAACAAAACAGTTGAGAAGTATTTGCTGTGAAACGAATTTTCAATACACTTGTTTTTGTTTTTGTGTAAAAGTTTATTATTAGAAAATAGAGAAAGTATTTTTTTAAATAATTTATAAACAAAATTCCAATTCAAATTCTTTTGGTAGACATTTTAAATGGCAGCTGATTTAGTTACTCTACCCTTGCGATTAGTAAAGGGTATGATGAATTCTATGCTCTTGAGTTGAGCGCTTTATGCGATTCTTGTATTTAATTCATGGCTAGCCCGAAGGCAAACTGGGCCAATCCGGGCCACTCCTTGTAATTGCCAGACATTCAATTGTATTGTCAATTGCCGACTGGAGTGGGTCACACATAGACCACTCCAGACCAGCTCCGAGTAGTTGCCAAATTACCGCCACTTTCGGTTTGCCGTTGTCAGCATCTGTGCTCGATTCTTGGCCCGCGGCTAAAGGCAGCCAATGAGCCGTGTGGCGCTCCTGTTGACAAAGTCCTCGACATATTCCTCTCTATTCGTATTAGTATTCGCAATTGCCCACTGGCTATATATACATCTATACATATACATATATATATATATATAGTGCACTCGTAATTATGGGCACAGAAGTTTGAGTAGGCTGCGAATTCGAGGGATTGAATATTTATGAATGCGAAGCGAGGAGGCTAACCTGGTCCAGCTCCAGCTCCAGCTCCAGCTCCAGGTTCAGCTCAGGCTGTGGCTGCTGATCAAACGGCAAGCGTAATCAGTTGGCAGTGGGGTTTGGTCTGGTCTGGTTTGGTCTGGTCTGGTCTGGCGACAGGACAACAGGACACTCGTTACGTTCTCGCACATTTTATTGCTGCAAATTCGATTGTCGCTGATCAAAGGCGAGCGCACTTAAAAATGCTAAATTGAATTTGACGCTACAGCGCCCCCCAAAAACCACCCCCCAACCCCTAACCCACACTGCCTGGACACTCTTGGCGGGTCCAGCTTTGATATGAAATGTACTGAAATTTTCACATAGCATTCGTTTGCAGGTTTTTCGTGCGTCGTTTTTTTTTCTTGACAGACTGCGTGAAAAACACATTAAGACTCATTTACGCGCGTCAAATATGCCAGAATGGAGCGCCCGAGTCCCGCAGGACATTCAATTTAAGCAGACCCCAAAAAAAACAAAAAGCCCAAAAGGGGGAGGCATTTGAAGATACCCTGTTTAAGCCTAGTAAAAAAATGGAATGGAAAATGGAAAACCAATATGCCCCGCATAATAGGCTTTTTCTATTGGGTACAGGGTATAGAAGCACACAAATTGTTGACACATCGCTGACAATCGCAGTTCTCACACTCACACACACTCTCTCTCACTCTCTGTCTCTCTCTGGCAAACGGGCCATAGGTGGCGCTGTTGTGCAATTTGCGCTTTTTGAAGTGCACGCAATTGCGTAACTTATAGCCCCGGGTCATATTACACAGCAGCCACTTGCCGAGTGCCCATTAACAGGTACTTCACTATGTGCCCGGCCAGCTCGGGCCGAGTCCTCGGAGCTGCAACCCCTTTAAGGACATAGTTGCGACCATGAATGGAATACCAGCATTTGGCATGGCACATCGACAAGATTTAACGCCGCCGTTTTCATTATTAATGATTAATGATAAGCATCCCGCTTGCCGGTAGAGCTGCCAACAACCCTTCGACTTTTATCCTGCGCGTCCTGCGAGTCCTGCGAGTCCTGCGAGTTTTGTTCGCGCACTCGCACGCGCTGAAGCTTTTGGCAAACACTAAGCGCTGCTTTTCGCGCCTTTCCACGTGATTAAAGCCAAGCGCTGTGGATGAGGATGAGGACGAGAACAAGGACGAGAACGAGGACGAGAACGAGGCTGAGATGGCGACATCAACCACGTCACCGTCACCCAAATATCGGCACTTTCACACGCAAATGTACATAAAGCATAAAAGCGGGTTTTACTTTACTTTACTTTACTTTAACACCCCGCCCCGCCACGCCCCCCGTCCAAAAAGGGTTAAAGGCGTTACCCAAAATATTTGGACCGAATGGTGGGTTGAATGGGTCGCTGGGTTGGTGGGTTGGTGGGTTGGCCTCGTCTGGTGCGTGCGCCGGCCAAGTTTTGGTTCATTAGAGCGCAATGATTGGCCTCATTTGGATTAATCAAGTGCTGATATTAGTTTTCATTGACTCGCAAGCCAAGCCAGTGAAATAATTGAGCTTTCAATGTGCCTGCAAACTCAGTGAATGGAGTTTAAATGAGATTTTGTAAAATTAAAAAATATAAGAAAAAATTAAAAAATATTGCGAAAAGAGCTGATGACCAAATTTTTAAATGTTAATTTTTTGATTGATTTCGAACAAAAATTATAAAAAAATATTTTATATATTATTATAGTTGAAAAGTGATTTGTTAATGCTCACTAGAAATTATAAAAATTTAATTTTAATAAAAAATAGAGTAAACTATTAAAAACAAGAGTGTGCTAATCTGATGACTACAATCAAAATATAAAAAAGAATAAACATTTTTTTTTTGACTTATAATGCTTACATTCTAGGCTATCTAAAAAGGTATTCCTTGTCTAAATATATATGATAAAGTATTACAACAGAACCGTTCAATATAATAAAGTATTACAACAGAACCGTTCAATATAAATTCAAAAAACAAATTATCATTTAAGCTTCTTAAAATAATCAAAAGTCTTTAACTTAATCAAAGCTGAAAACATTTAAAAAATATACAAAAAAAATTAAACAATATTTTTCAAAGTCATTTTTTGTATATTAAAATTGCTGCAGTCTCAATGAATGTAGATTGAATTAGATGATGAGGGATTTAAAGCATATATAAATGGACACAGATATACAAACATACTATTTTTATGGATCTTTGTGTAAAAACAGATAAAGAAAAGATGGAAGTGAAATCTAATTAGATTTATTTGGGCTAAACTTGCTTATAAATTCTAGGCTTAAATTAAAAGACAGGAATGATCCCAAAAAGAGTTTTGTATGTAAACTATTAAATTGTAGAAAGCTGTATATACATATATATAAAAGTTAAAAAGTATTTATAATTTTATGGCCTAAGATTCCAAACAAAGCACCTCTTTTTAAATATTTTTTATTTTCTTCGCCAAAATAATATTTTGATAGTTAAAAGATCTTTGTCTAGGATTCTTTTAGCAAACTCAGACCTAAATATATTTGCTTAACCCAACATTAACGGTAACTGATGGTCAAATAAAACTGTTTACTTCTGGGCCCATACCCCCAGGTCCATCATCGTTCCACCTCCCCCTCCAATTTTGGCTCATTTGCATTGTTCTGCATCAGCCTATGAGCTCTTTCATCTGGCATAAAGCTTCGATGTTGACGTTGCCGCCATTTGTCCTGTTTTTGCCACTTACGCAGTCGCTTTGCCATTAACGTATCCCCCCCCCCCCCCCCTTTCCTGCCCCGCCTCCTGCCTTCCCTTTTACCCACTTACGGCTGACGATGCCAACTGATAAAAATTGATGCAAAATACGCAAAAAGTCGCGAAAATCCTCGTGGAAAATTTTCAAAATTTTCACAGCTGATTGTGCAAGTGCGGCACACAAATACACGAGGACCGGTTGCTCCTTTTTGCATATGCCTTACACCAGTCTTTCCTCTCTCACTCTCTCTCTCTCTGTCTGTCTTTCTGACAATGTGCATGGTATTATATCTGGCATCTACAACCCCCGCCTCCGCCTCCGCCTCCGCCTCCGCCTGCTGTTCCCCTCGTCCTTTAGTTGCTTCGACAAGCTCTGTTTGTTTGCATTTGCGTATCATCGACGCATGTCGCGAGGCAGCGTCCTGGTCCCTGGTCCCTGGTCCCTGGTCCTGGCTGTCCTGACTGGTTGCCGACAACAATAATTCAAGCGAATTGCGTGCTGGATGGCAAATGCCTTTAATCTGTTGGAGTTGCCAACTGTCACGAAGCGAAATGAAATGGAAATCACACGCACTAATGGCAGCCAAAGCTGGACTCGAACTCGAACTCGAACTCGAGCTGGCAATTCCCACCCGAAACAACGACATGGACATGGACACGAGTCCTTCTCCAACCACATTTAATGGCGGCCTGTTTTTTGTTGCGCTCTTTGCTATTTTGTTGCCATGGCATCAGCTTTACGCAATGTCTAATTCGATTTGTTCTACGCCAACACTTTCATAATTTTCCATGTCCTTGCCTGGCCTGTCTATTACACTCAGACCGGACTGCCTTATCTGCCATCTTTCTAACCTCAGGGCTCACCCCGCGACGCTGTCTCTAGTTGGTTCTCGTACTCATTCTTTTTTTTTTTTATATATATACACTTGGCCCCAGCTATCGCTGGCAATCAATCTGGCCGGCGCACATATCTCAACTTTTGCCTTTTTCAATCTGAGCCATTTCTGTGGGCTAAGTAAGTCCGCGCTGGCAAATGTCTTTCGCTGTCACTTTCGCTGGCACAAGGCTTTAAAGGCGGCCCGGCGGGAGGCCTTTTATTTTTTGCTTTTTTGATGTCACAAAAGGATTCACTTGATATTCATCAACATCAGTGTCTGTCAAACAGTCAGTCATTCAATACGCCAGACCAACCGAACCCAAAGCCCAACTTTAACCAACGTCCATTTCATACAGCGCCTCCTCTGGCTGTGTGTGTGTGGGTGTGTGTGTGGTTGTGGGTGGTTCGAGAGCGACCCGTTGCAATTTGATGCGTCTGGGCCGCATATGTGCAGCGAGCGAAATATTCCCGATACTAATCTGATTAGTGTCACAAAAATCGCTTCGATTGCAGCCAGACAGGTCTCTGACAGGCGAGTTCTCGTTCGAGCCCTTCACGAGTGCGATTATGAGTGGCTTTAATAACTGACTAAGCTGGTTGTTGTTAGAACAGACTAACTAACTGGCATGTAACTGTAACTGGAGTCCGACACTTATTAATTATTTTGCACTTATTCAAATCCCTTTGGCAACAATCTTCTTTCCGGGCAGCTTCACGCTGCGTTCAATTAAAACGCATTTAAGCGAGTGGAAGCTGGAGGCTCAACCCCAAAACTTGGGCGCAGCTCATTTTAATTTAAAGGTATTTAAGGCGATCCATCATAGCGTATCTCAGAGTCCTTGCTTGCAACCTGATATGAGCGCAGCAATCTGTTGTGCAATCGCTTTCCCTCCCCTCCTCCCTCCCTCCTCACCCCCTTTAGCCGCCCCGTGGCGCATTATATTGGCCTGTCACAAGGGAGCAATTCGATGTCTCTGGTGCCGCTCGCTGCTGCATCTCATCTCGTGAAGCGTCGCTCGGGCGGACGCATTAGTGGCGGGTCGGCGGCTGACGGCACTTGCGTTTGACTTCCAACACTTTGGGCAATTGTTTAGCAGCAGCAGCAGCAGCAACAGCAACAGAAGGCGGAACAAACGCCGGAACATAAAAATGCCAAAAGCGGAAACAAAAAAAATTTATATATATATAAAAGGGATGTTCAAAGCAACAGCAAACGGGAACGGGAATGGGAACGGGAACGGGAACGGGAACGGGAGCAGGAGCAGGGACTGATCCGTTGAGCGTTGACAAAAGGCCTTGCCGTTTCATTTAGCAGCCAACAACCAACCCACCCCCTCCCCCCACACACACACACACACACACACACACAGAGAGGATTGCACCCCTCGCTTTGTATCTGGTTGTCGCCTTTCTCGCGGTCTTAAAACGATGATTAGGTTGTTATTTTAATTTGCCCATTGATATATCCTCGTTCGTTGTTGTTCTCTACTGACTTTGTCAGGGTGGCTGGTTGTTGTTGTTGCCGTTGTTGTTGTTGTTGTTGTTGTTGTCGGGGTAGCATTGTCAGCGTATTTAGCAGTCACGATGCAAACGGGAAACGAGAGAACGCAGCTCAACTCGTCTTGGACTCAACTACGCGTAACGTGTCCGCAATTTGTCATCGATTTTGTATTGCAGCGTTTTAGGCGTAACGAGGGGTTGAACAAACTCAAAGCTAAGGGGGTTGGGGTTCCTTCCTATTTTCCTTCTTTTTTATTCAGTTTGCCAATGATGGGCAAATGTTTAAATTATACTAATTAATAAATTGACTTCTAATGCAAACATTTCGCACAAATGTCGAAATAATTTCGGGCCAACTTTCTAACAGAGACGACCCAACGACCTTGAGCTGTTTCGTTAGCCGCTTAAGCAAAACTTTGCCAGTTTATATTATTTTCATAACAAGCAACAAGCAACAAGCAGCCAGCAACAAGCTGCGTAGTTTATTTAAATTTATTTTAATGAAGCTACAAGAAAACTGGGCAACTTTCCCGACAGAGTGTGGGAGGCTACGCACGCGGAAATTTCCATGCCCGAACGAATTAAGCTCAGCAAAGACACGAAAGGGTTGCGAGGACACGTGAAAAGGATTGTCTGGCAGGACTACGACGGTGTTAATGCGCTCGCAGACAAGTGGCTGCCGCTGCCTGCCAGTGTCCTGCCCGCAGGCTTTCGCCGTGAAAGGAGTAAATTAAATGATTAATACGCTTCGACTGCGCGGCTCACGTTTAATTATCCACTGCCGAGTCGAGTCGTGGCGAGTCGAGTCGAAGCGAGTCGTATCCTGGTTATCCTGGTTATCCTGGCCAGGCATTTTGGGCATTCGTTACGGTTTTACGCTTATCAAGCAACTGTCAACGCTCCGCACTTGGCTCATTAGGCGCACAAACTGGCCGCAACAACGAATGTGAGTGGGCGAGGGAAAGGGGGGAAGGGGAAGGGGAAGGGGAAGGGGGCATGTGCAAATACTAGACAATAAACAAAACACAGGCTCTCTATCCATGCACTTGTCCATCTATCTATCCCGCTTTAGCCATAGAAAGCAGCTCAACCAAAAACAAACAGAACTTTTTTTTTCTTACTTCTCAAATAGTGCAAATCAAGAGGCGAGCTGTGTGCGAGTGTGTGTGTGTGTGTGTGTGTGTGTGTGTGTGTGGGTACGCGACCAGGAAGTGACCATGGACATGACCATCGAGTTGAGTGTGTATGCGTGTGTGTGTGTATGTGTGACCAATGCAAACACACACACTCACACAAACAATACAAATACACGGCCGGAACCAAATAAGTTGATCAAATGGATTCTGTATGTATTTTATGTGTGAAAGATATTTTATATTCGGAATTCGAGCAGCTCAAATCAAGAACAAGAACAGAAAAAGCACCGTTAAAAACAGAATCTTATAAACGAAAATGGGAATAAATTTAGAATAAATAAAATAAAGAAAGCTAAAACAAAAATTTACAGCTAATAATAAATACTTATAAACATTTAAAAAAGAGTTAATATATATTTAAAATACACAAAAGAAGCTAAAAATACTAAAAATAATATTATTAAATAAGCAAAAAATATATATAAATATATATGTAAAATATTAAAATTTATAAAAACAAAAAAAATTCATAGCTAACAATAAATATTTATAAACATTTAAAAAAGAGTTAATATATATTTAAAATATACAAAAGAAGCTAAAAATACTTAAAGTAATATTATTAAATAAACAAATAAAATATGTAAATATGTATGCAAAATATTAGAATTATAAAAACAATTATAAAAATTAAATAATTAACAATCATATATTAATAATCATATAAAATATACGAAAAGAGCCAAAAGCATTTAAAATAAATGTATTGTATAGAGAATTAATATATATAAATATATATGCAAATTATAAGAATTATAAAAACAATTATAAAAATTAAATAAATAATTTTTAAACACTATTGAAAGGAACTTTTAACACAAAAACAAAAAGAAAACTAGTTCCTTTATGAACTGGAACTAGCTCCGTATGAACAACTGTGCCGTGCAATGCCGTCCAGCTTAAACCACAACTAAATAAGGAACGCAAAAAAAAGCTGAAAACTCGACCGAAAACAAGCAAAACAAATACACAAAATATACAAACTGATATGTGTGTGTGTGTGTGTGTACGTGTGTGTGTGTGTGTGCCGGATGCTGCTGCTGCCCTTGCCGCAATGACAGCAGCAACAACAACAACAACAACAATGGCAACGAAAGCGATCCTCATTTGTATTCCAGACGCGCGTCGCGTTGCGAACGCTGCTGCGAATGCTAACAAGAATCCTGGACAAGGCTCAGACCAGCAATGTGTGTGGGTGTGTGTGTGTATGTTTGTATTTGGCTTGGGTCGATAAAGAGGAAGCGCCAAATATTAAAGAGGACAAGACTTTAAGCGGCACCTAAGCTTAAAGGAAGCGCGCGGCTCCTTGGCTAATTGAAAACAGTTAGGACGGCCATATTTCTTGGTAGGATGTCTGCTTTTGACAGCAGTTGGCAGGCTACGCAAACGGCCATTTTGTCTTTGGCTGGAAGCGCTTTTGGCCGCTTCTGCGCAGTTTGTTTGGCTCAGATCTTAAATGGCCCAAATGCTAGCGGGGCCAAAACAATAATCAGCTGTTTCCCCCCCACACACACACACGCACACAAGAGCAGGACCTTCGTCTGGCGGAACTCGTTGGTCGTAATTCAAATGCAAAACTCGTGCGAAATTTTGTTGCTGCCACTGTTGCTGCTGTCTCGCTCGTCCTTGCCGCGCATGCATCCTTGCGATGACGTCATCAGACAGCGGTCGGTCGCCGGGCGGCGACGGCAACTTTGTTCTCGATTTGTAATTCAAAATTTGTTTTCGAATACATTTTCCACTTCGACATTCACACGGGCGCGTTGCCAGAATTTCAAATTTGTTTATTTTCTCGAGCTAGCGCTAGCGCCGTCTCCCTCTAACGCGTATGCTGTCCTCTTCATTTTTATGCATGCAGCAGACGTTAAAACTCAACAGTTTGCACAAATAAAAAACCAAAAAAACCAAAAAAAAAAAAAAGTAAAGATAAAAACAGCTCAATATGTAACTGTGTGTGTGTGTGTGTGGGTGTGTGCATCATGTGTGTGTGTGTGTGTGTGGAAGGGCAAGGTTACGCGCACGCGACGACGACTCATAAACTAATTTATGATTATTACACGAGAGCTGATTTTTTATGCCCTCAGCGTATCGTACAGTAACCCCCACATATATATATATATATATATGTATGTATGTATGGTATGTATATATAAAGGAGGAAGAACGAGTGTCATCCTGGTACACTTTCCATTTCACTCGCAGACACACACACACACACACACAGCACACACATCTCTTCCAGACATCGCCGCCTCCTTCGTTGAGGTAGATCACGAAAAAGTTTTTATTACAGAAATTTTACTTTTCTCTCTTTATTTATTTATTTATTTCTTATACTCATTTGCCAAACCAAAAACACACACACACACACAGATAGCATTTGTGGTTTTGTTTATTGTGGGCTTTTATGAGCGGGCCATAATTTGTTGTTAATATCGGAAGAGTAAGACACAGTCGACTGGAGGAGGCTCGTCGCGCCGGCTCATCAGTGATGCAGACGAGCATGTGACCCACTGATATTGAAAGTTTTTATGCACTTGGCAGAGGCGACTGCAGCCTTGGCACTTGACCTTAGGCACTTTGCATGGGCGAGGTGGCAGGACTTCCTATTGGCATAACGATGAGACGCAGACCTGCGAAACATGCAATCTGGCTAAAGGATATATATAAGGGTACATAAGCTATAGCCACAATTTAGTGTCCTCAGTCCTTAGCCACTTATCATGCGGCTGGCAAAATCAGCGCCCTGCAATCGGAAAACTTAACAAATTTCCCGACAAAGCGACGCATAAGTTGGTCCTTTTTACCAGCGGCGGCTGCTGTCACATCGATCATAATTTCCAACTGCCTGTGATTTGTACTCCTCTCGAGCAAAGGACACCAGCTGTATCCGTGTGTGTGTGTGTGTGTGAGTGTGTGAGTGCGAAAGAGAGGCAGCAAAGCGGAAAATGTTAAAATAACGCGCTAACTTGGTTACCAAGTTTGCGCATTTTTCACTCTCGACTCGCTGCCAGCTTCCCTGGATTGGTCCCTGCCCCCGTCCCTGTTCCCGTCCCCCGTCCCTGTTCCTGTTCCCGTTCTCGTCTGCCATCTTTTGTGCACTGCAATGTGGGCAAAAGTTTCGGCGCTGGCGCTGCCAGAGCGTTTATGCAAATTAGGTGCAAACGCATGCACACAGCAAGGAGCTGGCTCAGACGGGGCGACAGGCAGACAAACATGGCGGGCAGACGCCTTCGGGCCAGGGACAGTTAGACAAACAGCCAGACTTTATCCGCACAACTTTCACTGACTCAAGTTGCAGACTGAAACAGTTTCGATGACGAGCACAATGTCTGTGATAAAGATAGATAAAGATAAAGATATAGATAAAAGGATAAGAAAAGCAGCCCAAACAATCATTCAAACAGGATGAATACGTTAAGAACTGGGCTACAAAAAAGCGCTTGCCAAATATTTAAAGAAAATTTAAAAAAAATAAGTTTACTTAAATATAAAATTAAACTGAGTTTAGTTAAAGCTGCTTTTATATTTTATATATAACGCACACGCTCTCTCTCTCTCTCTCTCTCCCTCCCTCTCTCTCTCTATCTTTTACACTCTCTTTTGCTTTCAATCAAAATATATCAAAACTATGTAATAATATAGTCGCTTTTCAATCCGCACACAGACACACACACACACACACACATACAACAAATGCCAACAACGACAACTTCAGCTCCTCCCTCCCTAGGGGGGCTTCTCTGTATGTGTGTGTGTGTGTGTGTGTGTGTTTGTATCCAATTTGTGTCTGGCTGCATTCGTTCGCTGCGATATCAATTCATCATAAAATGAGATTTATGACAAAAACAAAGGCCTTATCGCAGACAGTATTTATGTAGACAGGTTGCAACTAGCTCCCGCCGCCCCTGCCACGCCCCCGCACTCCTGATAGACAGACACGCCATTTGAAATGACAACACACACACACACACACACACACAGACACACACGAGCTGGAAACAACAATTGCGTGTTGAGTTGAGTGGAGATGGGCCTTAAAATCGATAAGCTTAAATTTGAATATCGTTTTAAAGCAATATCGAGTATACGCCTCGGTTTTTCAATCAGCATTCGCCAAAAACGCTTTAATTAAGAAAATGGCACAAAAAGAACACACACAAAAAAAACACATACAAAGAAAGAGAGAGAGAGAGAGAGAGAGAGGGATATAGAGATAGAGACTAGGTAAAAGGTGAAATGTTTTTAAGGGTACATTTGGGGGATCGCATTTTGTTGTTGTTGTTGTTGTTGTTAATGTTGTTGTTGTTGTTGTTGTTGTTGTTGTTGCTACACCTCAATGCCAACTAGCAATTATTTATTATTTGGCGTTGCTTTGTTTCGCAGGCCAAACGTGCAGAGCTCCCCAATGGGCTGTCCACACACACACACACACAAACACACACAAACACACATACACACACACATTTAAATATATATATATATATATATATATAGCGACCGGAAAAACGGCAATGCGGGCAATACGCATGCGTCTATTTCCTGTTGCTGTGGCAACCCCCACACAGACACAGACACACACACACACACACACGCACACACACACACACACACGCACACACACACGCACACTCAGTCACGTTCGCAGCATTTGAATATGCACGCATACAATAAACTCAAATACTATAAAAGTAGGTGGGCCCACCTTGGCAGGCAAATACGCGACATTCCCCCGATGGGAGCTGCCCCCAATCACAACCCCCCCCCTCCTCCCCCTCCCCCATTCGTCCTTCGTCCTGCTGCGGCACTGCTTTCAGTTTGTTCTTGTTGTTGTTTGTTATTTGTCGCTGCCAACGTGCGTTGGTATGCGTGTGTGTGTGTGTGTGTGTGTTCTTTCAACCCCCAGCAAATGCCGCACGTTCGTCTGCCTGTCATGTAGTCGACATCCCCCCAACCAACCCCTCCCACACCCCATCCCCTGTAGGTATTTCCAGTTGGGCAAGGAAAATTGGGAGCAAACTTCTGCGGCAGTCGATGTTGCCATTTTGTGTGCAAGTGTGTGTTTGTTTTGGACACTGTCGTCAAATAGAAAATCCCTGTACACACACACACGCACACACGTAGGTGTGCACATATCTGGAATATAATCTTGTAGATGGAAATCGTAGCTGGAGCAGCCTTGTAGTTATCTTTTTGGTTAATCAGCGATTAGCTGCAGAGATTTGTTCATTAAGGCGGCTGCCAGGGCTGCCAGGGCTGCCAACTCGACGCACTTATTGATTTGGCCAAAAACAAAAAGAAATGGCACAACATGCAAATTCAGTCAGCGAGTTGGGGCCAAATTCAGCACGCACGACTGCAGAAGGGTTAAGATTGACGGCACTGCACGAACACACACACACACACACACACGGAAGACACACTCTAATGTGTGCAGATTTGTATCTGCGTCTGTGTGCGTTTTCATAAGCGGGCCTTGTCGCATACACTTGCATACATACATATGTGAATATTTGTAGAGCACAGAGCCGTCGACTTAAACACATTCAAAAGGGGAGCCTAAAATAACCGATCAGCTGGAGAAGTATAAATAAAGATACTACAATACTTTGTTGATATTGACATCATAAACAAAACCAAAGTTAGAAAATATATTTATGTTAAGATTCTCTAAATTGAATGGTCTGTATTCTATATAAAAATGAATGGTGTTGAATAAATCAAAAAACGCGCAAAATCAATTTTACAATTTCTCTAACAAAAACTGATTTTGTTTTGTAATATAAGAAATCTTTCCATTTTTAGTATATACTAGATGATTATTTTAAATAAAATATTTCTGTTTTTATTTCTAGTATTAATTTATTTCTAGTTATAATTATTAAAACAAATCTTTACATTTCTTGTATAAAGATGATTATATTAAATAAAATATTTCTTATTTTTGTTTCTAGTAAATAAATAATTATATTAACTTAAAGAAAGCTCTCTATTCCTCGTATATAGTTAATTATTTTAAATAAAACAAATCTTTCCAAACCACGTATTTATATAGATGATTAAATAAAATATGTATTTTATTTTTTCTAATTATATTAAATAAAACAAATCTTTCCATTCCTAATATATAAAAGATTATATTAAATATAATAATTATTTTTTATTTCTATTATATAGATATTTATATTAAATAAAACAAATATTAATATTATAATATTTATATTAAATAAAACAAATCTTTTCATTTCTAGGGTATTGAAATTTATATTAAATTAAAGAAAGCTTTCCATTCCTCAAATTTATATAGATGATTATATTAAATAAAATATTTCTATTTTTATGTCTAGTATAAAGATATTTATATTAAAGAAAATAAATCTGTCAATTTCTAGCACATAGATAACTATATTAAATAAAGAAAATCTTTCTAGTATGAAAAATGACAACTTTCCTTCTTCTTTCCTATACTAGAAATGAAATAATTTGTTTAATTTCAATTCGTTTTTTTTTCAATTCTTTTAGAGAAGCAAGAAAATATCTTAATAGTGTTTCTTTGAGTGAGAGCTTTACTTTATTAATAAAATATTCTTAATATCAAAAAGTTTTTAGTTTAAAAATAAACTATTCTTATAAACAGGTCTTTCATTATTATAAGTATACTAACAATCTATTAAATAATTTAACTTAGATGTGTTAACCCTTTTAGTATGAATAAATAAACGAATAGATACTTAAATATTTATTTTGCAGGTAAATCACAGAACTTTAAATAGCCATAAAAAATCAGGCTAACTATTTTAAATATCACTAAGTCTTTGGCTTGGACAAACAATGTATCTGGGCTGGAATTTGAACCCGTATCTTTTCTAATAATTTGTCTAACTGTCTGAGCACTTAGACAACTTGTTTCTCGATGACTGCGGTAATAAATGCATTTTCTTATCGTATTCCAATTACTATTTAAATATAATCTTTATAAGCTTTAATGGAAATATACTTCTAAAAAGTAGTTTGTTCATTTCCATGTTGCTTAGCCCATATAATTTATTTTATTAGTTAAGTTTTGTGCCTTTATCGTGGCTCGATTAATTTTCATGCTATTTTCGCTTGTCGCCCCCCCCCTGCCATCCCTCCACTTAACCCCGCCTCTGTTTTATTGGGCCACTCGCCTACAATCATCAAACATTCGCATATTTCAAGTGCTGGGCCAAGTTGTTGTTGTTGTTGTTGTTGTTGTTGTTATTGTTGTTGTATAACCACATCAGCATACACGCAACCGAAGGCTGTCTACCCCATACCCACCCCCAACCCCCACCCCCCAATCGTTCCCCTGGTCGTTACCTTGTCTTTCGTTATCAATAAAGCGAAATTTAGTTTTGATTTCGTGTTTGTTGTTGTTATTGAAATTCATTGAACCAATTTTAATATTTTATTTGCTGCAGCACGCACAGGACATGCCACAGGACATGCCAGCAACAGCAACAGGGACAGTGGCAGACAACTAACGGTACGTAAAACCCTTTCACATACATTAAACTTAACATGTGTGTGTGTGTGTGTGAGAGTTGCGTGCGTATTGTGTGTGTGTGTGTGACTATTTCCTGTGGCCGCCATTGTCGTTGTTGCTATTGTTGTTGTTGTTGTTGTCATAATAGCGCGCCTCTGTTTTTGTTGTTTCTTTTAGGCTTTGTTTTTTGTTCGTTGTTGTTGGTCTTTTTGTTGTTGTTTTTGCGCATCGTAACAAAATTTGAATATTTTTTCTCGCCGCCGCCCTGCAAATGGATTTTTTTCACAGATTTTTGCGTTGCCTTTTTTGTTATTTCTCGCTCGATGGGTATGTGTGTGTGTAACTGTGTGTGTGTGTGTGTGTGTATCGCCTTTCGCTTTGTTCGCTCGCTTATGATACCGTTATGATGTATTTTATTGCCACAACAAAACCAAACCAAAGCAACGCAACGCAACGCAACGGCACGCCCCCAAAAAAAAAAACAAAAAAAAAAAAACCCCCCCCCAAAACCCCCCCCCCCCACCCCCCCCCCCCCCCCCCCCCGCCGCACGCCCCCCGTTGCGGGGCCGGAACCCCGCGCTCTCTTTTGGTTTATTTTTTGTTATTGTTGTTGTTGTTGTTGTTGTTGTTGGTGCTGTTGCCATTATAGATATGTATTCCGATTTATTCAGCTTTGTTGTTGTTGTTTAAGCCCTTTGTAATTGTTGTTGTCTTTGTGCTTTGATTTAATGTTGATAACAATAACAAGAGTCAACAAAAAATATAACCCAAAACTTTTGCCAGAAAGTAGCAAAAAAAAAAAGAAAAGAATTGTGGACAAAAAAATGAACAAACGAAACAAAGTTTGACGCATTTGTTGATGGGCTGATGAGGCAGGGGGCGATGGAAGATGGAAGGTGGGAGGTGGAAGGGAAAACAACTTGAAGGGGTTGCCTTTTTATAGTTTGTCCTGATTCATTTTAATGGCCCCAATAAGCATGTCTAATGAGCAGCATAAGTAGGTTGCTGCACGGCAAGAAAAAATGTGGCTAATAAGGAAAACAAGTAACTAAAATTGATAGATGAATAACTTGAATGAATTACTTAAGTTATCAATTTAAAGATTGTCTAATATGTTGTTGTTTAGGCATTAAGTAGAGTATCTTATTTGTACACTCTTATTAAATGTTAGTTGCCTTAGCTTATTAACTCTAGTCTGTAATCTATCTTTGTCTTGTGTGTGTTTTTACATCAGCCTGCATTTATTATTATTTGCGATTAAGTTGTGTTCAGCTAAGCCACGCCCCCGCCCCCGCCCCCGTCGCCGCCCTTTCTTTGTCGCATTCAGTTTAAAGCTGCTTTAAAGCGGCTGCTGCAGTTTTTGCTTTGCCGCGTCGCGAGTCGCATTTGTTTTTTGTGTGTGCAGCAATCGGCAGACAATGCGTAAGGATGTGCCAGCCAAGGATATGCGAGACAGTCAAGAGACACACACACACACACACACACGCACACACAAGCACACACATTTAAAATTATGCAAATTTTATTGGGCAAACTGCGGCGCGACGTCGTCGCCGGCAGAGCAGCGCAGCAGCGCAGGAGCGCCCGAAGCAGCGCAGGAAGCATGTTTTACAGCGTCTCGGACACAGCAAGGACCCGGCACGCATTGTGCAGGACGCAGGAGCTGGCTTTAAATGAGGAGCAAAGCTTTCATTATGGCAACAATGTTAAAATTATTGAGCAGACGACCCTCGAACCCAACTAGAAGCAGCAGCAACAGCAGACGATAAAGCAGCAGCTTAACAAGAACCAGAAGCAGAAGAAGAAGAAGCGACGCATCCTGTGATCCCAAGCAGGAGCCACACAAAATGCAGTTTAGTCGGCACGGCGGCATTTTGTGCTCGAGTGAAAAATTGGTCGACTGTCGGTGGCCGGCACGGAAATGCGCGCCTACAACGCCGGGGGCAGCGTGCCGAGCAGTTCCGTGCCGTTTGGCCGTAGTCGGCGCCGACGACACTCCTAACCCAAATCGCTTAGCGAGCGCGCCAAACAGTTTACAATGCACGGCAATCGCAATAGAAACGGCAGCAAGAGCAGCTGCAGCAACAGCGGCCGTACAAATAGCAGCAGCTGGGGCCAAATGCCGGCACTGGCGCCATCTAGCGGCAGTCGGCTAATGATAGCAGCCATTTTGTTTATGGTCGTCTCGCTTGCAAGCACACGGCCCGCATAACGCCATCTCGCTCATTCCAGTCACCTGCTCAATGCGACTGCGTTGCTCTGGGAACGCCCACTCTCTGAGCGCAGCGTCTGCGCAATGCCATACGCCGACGCTCAGCACTGGGCACGCCCACCAGACAGCCAGACAGAGACGACAGCACACAAACACAAGTACACACTTGCTCTCGCACACACACACGCACACAGGCGCCCGTGTCTCGCTTCCAGTGCGAGAAGAGCGCACGCCAGCTGTCTGACGCTGTCGCTCTTTAAGACGATTTTCAACTTTGTTGAAAGCTTTTGGCACGCACATATTTTCAAATTTGAATTTGTGCGCCAAAGGCACAAGAATTTAAAACATCCTATTTCGCGCAAGCAAGCAACAAAAAGCAAATTCAAAATTGCATTGCATGCTAAACAAACATCGTCTAATTACGTAAACAAACACCGAGCGAACAGAGGCTCATTACCCCAACGGGCATCTGCATAAAAAGTGTAACGATAACGTTAACGTTAACGTTAACTGGCATTGGCCGCTGCTCGATTAGCATGTGACGTTGTTGCCGTGTTTAATAAACACTTTGCATGCCCATTAAAATTATCTAAGCATAACTTGACGATCAGCTGTTCGGCGCTCTCTCACAATAATTCGCGGGCTCGCTCGCTCCCACACAGTTGCCTCTGTCGATCACTTTCGCACACACGAAGTTAGAGCTTGGGGCTGCCTCTCTTTCTCGCTGTGTGTGTGTGTTTGTGTGTGTGTGTGTGTATGCAAATTGGTGGCGCTCTCTGGCGGGCATTCTCTTAGCTTATTATTCATTTATTTGTTTGTTTTAATTTAATGCTTTTTTGCGCGCAAAGTTGTTTTTACTCGTTTTTACTCGCCGTACGTCGATTAACATAAAAATGCACTGCGGCGACTTTTACTTTCAAGGTGATCGAGAACGTAAAGAAAACAGCGCCAGCAACAACAACAAAGTGCCAGTCATGGGAGCTGCCCTTTAATTATGTTCAACGGGCAACGGGAGCAAGAACGGGAGCGAGAGCGGGAGCGGGAGCGGGAGCGGGAGCAGGCTGCAAAGGTCGCAGGCAGGTGCAGGCGCGCGTCCTGCGAGTCCTTTTGGCCCAGTGGCATATCAATAAACAACTTAAGGGTTTCTTTTTAGATCGCTTATCGCGAAGCGGCGCGACGGGGAAAGGATCCGTTACATTTTCAATTTGGTCGCTTTACATGCTAATGACACGCTGCCCGCGTCGCAGCCGACGTCGCTGCCAGCGCCGTGAACTTGACCGTGGCTATCAGCGTTAAGAGATCTCTCTCAGCTTTCGCACTGGCCGCGGCCAGACGGGCAATTTTCGGAGTGCTCTAAGCGTGGACCCGTCCATTAATAATGCTGCCGGTCGCGCTCCAGAGCACCGCCACGGAACTCCCTTTTGGAACAGTGCATTTTGGGCTTCAGTTCACGCTCCGATCCGGTTATGATACGCTCCACCTATCGTCGGTCCTCGGTCTCTGGTCTCTGGTCTCTGGTCCCTAGTCGTCGGTCCGGTCGCTTTCCTCTGGCGCTGCTCAGCGCAGCGTGCCGTGCATTCCATCGCAATGGCCAGCTAATGGATAGAGCTGTCGTGGAACTGTGCTGTGTGCTGTGTGCTGTGTGCTGTGTGTTGGGGCGGAGTGGGAATGCGATAAGCAAAGTTGTTCAATTAGAAATGCGATTTGTGCTAATCCCAAGACACGCGAACAACTTCCCAAACAGCTGGCGAAAGTCACCCAGATAAGCTGCCACCTGTGCCAATCACCTCAGCTGCGATGCTAACCCGCTTCTCGGAACCAACAGCCGGCGGTTCATCACTCAAAACCAAACGTGACTCTGACTGCCAAAAAACAACAAAAAAACAAAAAAAAAAAAATGCTGAAAACCACATCAAACGCACCCACAGCTATGGAGCTGAGGTGAAACCCACAGAGTTCCATCAAAATTATACCAGTTCGCAGCATAATCCGGCAGACATGTGTGAATTCGCGGCTTTATCTCCCAGCCAAGATCTGTTTCAGTTCAAACAACGCCAACAACAGCAACAACAACACCAACAACAACAGCAACAACAAGCTGTATTCGGATCGCTTGCCGCTTTTCCCACAGTCGATCAACATAAAATGAGATATGAGGAGATATTTGACAGTTACGTGATTTCTTTCTTGCTGCTGCTTCTTCTTCTCCTTCTTCTGCTTCTTCTTCATCTTCTTTTCCCACTGCAGCAACAGCAAACAGCAGCAACAACAAAGCATATTCAAAGCGTGGGCTTTTCAAGTCGCCAGATGGCGCTACCTTAGTGAAGCCACAAACCCAACGGAGCCAGCCCCCCCAAAAACGAAATATATTCAAAGCCACGTCTAAGGACATGCGTCCTGGCACTCGCAGAGTTCGTGGAGCTCGCCCGAGTTTCAATAAATTCGGTCGGCAAAAGCTACTCTTTTGGGGAACGAACTTTAGCTAAGCCAAGGAAGTTCCTATATAGGGTATATATATTAAATAAATGGTAAAAAAATACTATTTTAAATATATATATAACAAATTCAATCTTCTATCTATCTTCTATTTGAAATATATGAACTTACTATTATATATAAACTGGATATACACAAAGTTGTCATTTTAAGAAAGTTGAAGCTTTCCTTTAAAGCTTTATTCGCACCTGTTTTAAGTGTTAAAAACTCATCTTGTGCATAATCCAATCAATATATGCTTATATAATAATGTTTTGCTATTTGAATTGAATAGAAAGTATTTATAATCTTAAGATCAATTGATTTATTTAGCAGTAGTTATAAACAAAATAGGCTGAGAATGTTTTTCAAGTAAACTAGATTTTAAAACTGAAGTTTTATACAAAGTGCTGATATAGAAGTCTTTATACCATACTATAACTCACAAGTTTATTATAGAGCTATATCTACTTCACATACCCTCCAGCTAACTGTAAATAACCCCCCGTTTTTTTTATTTACAACGCTTTTCCATTTTTCCCAGCAGCTGCACAACAAAATACATATATATATATATATATATATATTTTTCTAGTGACCATTTCCCCCAAAAATTCCCATGTTCCTCAATAATTTACCTTGGCCAGACACCGAAATAAAATATAAAAAATTAGCATAATGTTTTCAGTTATCGTCGGAGTCGGAGTTGGAGTTGGAAACTAAACTAACAGCGTGCGTTTGTAGACGCAACATTTCCACAGCTTTGCGTTAATTTTCTAAATATTTTGTGAAAATGTTCAAATTGCATTTGCGAGCGACGGCCGCAGGCCATAGGAAAATTCACGTTACAGCTTTTCAACTAACTTTTCCTCCAGCTCCAGCACCAGCTCCAGCTCCAGCTCCAGCTCCAGTTGAGTTTTATAATTTAAAATTATGAACTAAAATAATTTAATTTTGCGCTTGGCACGCAGAGGAAACGATGACGACGACGTTGACTTTGATGCCGCTGGCGAAAACAGGTGGGGGCGGGGCAGTCAGGAAATTGAGTGCATTATATATACTAAATATATATATATATATATATATATTTGTATGTATAAAGTTAGTTACTGCGCACAAATAAATACAAAAGCGCGTCGACTTAATAAATATGCATGAACTAGCGCTGTGCACAAAAGAATGCAACGTCCACGCCCCCACCACCTCGGCCGCCTCCTTTGTTGTCCCCGCCCACATTTGACATCGCGTGCCGTCGAGTGATTTTCCCGCCGCATTGGCCAATTCCAGCTTGGCCCCCGACGCAAAGATAATAATTATAATTAAAGCGCGCAGAGCGGCGCAAACCAAATCTCAGATTCGAGTGTCATGCAACAACAATCAGCGAACGGGCCGAGCAGCCATTTTGGGGGCGCCTCACTTCCGGCGACCAGTTAACACATGTGTGTGACAAAGCGTGATGGAAACTGGAAGCTCAAGCTGACATTTGATTGTTGTTGTTGTTGTTGTTGTTCTTGTTGTTGTTGTTGTTGCAAGCAGACAAACTGCATCTGCTGTGCTTCCCATTGCTTGTAGTTGCTGTTGTTGTTGTTGTTTTTGTTGTTAGTGGTGCACTGCAAGAAAATTGAAATCAGAGTTGCCTTGAAAGCGTCCCTTACAAAATTTGAAAATCCGAATTGGGTTCATTCAAACAAATGTGACGAGTAAAATCAACTTAGATGAAAGTTTTTTAGGAATAGTGCGAAATCATAGAGTCCCCCCATTTGGAAGCTAGTCCATGCTCAAGATCCAGGAGTTCCTCAATCGGTACGGACTGCTCGCTATTGAAGAGATGCCGCCCAACGGCTCCAACTGCACCATTTGCTTCGACATGGCCAACGACGAGGACGAGGTCCTGATTGTGCATCGCCTGCCGTGCGGCCATCTGTTCCACAAGAATTGCATTCTGCGCTGGCTGAGCTGCAACAATGTCTGCCCCAACTGCCGCCGTCAAGTGGATGCCACGCCCCGCCGGCCCTTTGTGCCGCACCTGCTCGAGGATCGCCCGCTGGGCGCCGCAGTGCTGCTCTGGCCGCGTGGCCGCCCGCCGGTGTCCACCTACGTGCAGCGCCTGTCGCCCGCCGACAATTCTACAGGGTATTAGTAGTTGGTTTATTTTGATTGCTGTTCAATATTCTTTGTGTTTGTTCTCAATTGCAAGTTCGTAAATTCTTTTTAAAATGCTCGCATTTTAATTTCTCGCAGTGTACGCAAAAGCTTCACCAGAACTAACAACAACAACAACAACAACAGACCGTCACATCCGCAATCGCAGTTGCAGTTGCAGTTGCAGTTGCAGTCAGCGTCGCAGTCAGCGTCGCCGTCAGCGTCGCAGTCGCCGTCGCAGTTGTCTGGCCACCATTGGAAATTTCTACATGGCCGCTCAACTGAAAATTGCTTGTGCAGTTTTTAATTCTTTTTTCTTTTTATTTGCAACATGGTTTTCGTTGTTGTTGTAAATTGCAATTTCCCGTTGGTTAAGTTTTTATTTTGTTTTAGTTTTTTTTTTTTTTGTTAAATGTGTTTTCTATGCAGTCGAGTATTTAATTTATTGTTTTTTAGTTAATATTATTTTAATAACAACTTGTAATCAATGCAAAGCACCCCAAACGCATTTAAATTATACGGATGAGCTGCTTAATGTTAAATCAGTTCAGTCAGACGACAACTTGATGGCAATATATATATATATGTGTATATATATATTTTTTATTTAATTGCAACATTAAATTATGCAAAGTATTTGTAATTACTTTGATTACCAGTTATCATTTAAATTTAATGAACCAATATTCAATAATGAGCGTATTTATTCGGCTGTTTATCGGGTAATAAAAAAAGATATCAAAAGTATTTAAAAATAAACTTTTTTATAGATAAACTTTGTTAGAAGTTTGCTTAAAATAAAGGAAATTTAAAACAATATTTGAACTTAATTTCAAAGTTGAATCCTTAGCTTGCCCAAAAATGTTGTTGGCCCGAAATGTGGTCAAGAAATGCCTTTAAATCAAATTACCAGCAAACAACAGAAATTCTTGTACTCGGCTCCAGGGGTCAGGAATGCAAATTCCTGGCCAGTCAAAAAGGTCGAAGCCTTTGGTTGGAAAGACGGCGTGTTCCCTTTTCTTGAGTCGAAAGACGGAAGTTTGATTTGCTAATGAACTGAAAGGATGTCCTGGCTGTAAACCGTTAACGGACCGCATACGTTTTTGGGGCCAAATCTATATTGGCCAGAAAATCACATTTGATTTGTTGTGCCCGCCTGTCGACTGTCGACTGTCGACTGTCGCCTGTCGCCTGTCGGCATGCCAAGCACGTCCAGGCATGTCCAGGCAAGGTGTCCTTTGTCTTTGCTGACTTGTTGCATGCGTCGAGTGTCAAGTGTGGCCGGCAGGATACGAGCCAAATGGCACTGGCCTGGGGCCGTGTGATGTTTAAATTAAGTTTAGCGGCAATTTAACTCAAGTGCCAGGATAACCTGGCCCCAGGCAGCTTTTGTTTCCATTTCATTTTCATTTGCATGCCATTCATTTTCCATTTTCCATTTTGCACACGCATATTTACTCAACCATTTGACTCAATAATAATAATAAGCCCGATTGTTTATACGGGCCTGGAGATCCTTGCCTCGAATGCCTTTTATTAAATTGCAGACTCGCAACTCTGGCAAATTTATTGCAATTTCTTTGCTTTCGACGCTAACCTTCAGCGCCATTAGCCCGAAAAGACCTGGCGGCTGCCTCGCCCACTGCCCCGCCCCCTCGGGCAGCCAACGCCCTCTGTCTGCGTTTTGTTTTTGAAGTAGGCAACATTGTGAAAGTGCAAGGCGCAAAAAAAAAATATATAAAACAAAAAAAAAAACAAAAAAAAATAAAGCCGAAGAAATAACATGGGGAACTTAAGTAAACATTAATTTACATAACTTCTGTGCAAATGACGACAACGGGCAGCGACGCTGACGCTGACGTTGACGTTGACTGCGCTGTGGGCGGGGACACAGCCCCCACAGAAGCCGGATCTGGGCCCGGACGCAGGCGTCAGCGCTCTTGTAGCCCGGCGTTATTAAAAAATTTAAAGCATGTTTTGTGGCCCAGGAAGTGGAAGGGCACGAGGACGAGGAAGAGACCGCTTGAAACAGTGGCAATATGGCTCTGCTTAGTTGTCACCGCCCCCATATAGAGTGTGCATGTGTGTATGTGTGTGTGTGTGTGTGGGTGAGTGTTTGTGTTTGTGTTTGTGATCGACTGCGCACATAAGCAAGCAGCTAGCAGCAAGGACCAAGGAACGGCGCTTTTTTTTCATATCCTTGTAGCAGCAACCGGCGATTGTGTCGGAGAAGTGCCAGCGTCTGTTTCCAATGTTGCCAGAGTCATTTCCTTCTGTAGCCACTTGTACAATGGCAATGGGCAGGAAGAAGAACAAAAGGAAGAGTCCTTGGGCCCAGCCATACTAACTGAGAGAATGCGCTACAATAGTGCAAAGTAGAGTGATTTGGATAACTGAAAAGTTCATGTCCATTAAAAATTAATATTATTTTTATATACAGTTAATTAATAAATGAACTCATTTTCCTACTAAAAATATGTTAAGCATATTGATAAGTAAATAAAAGAACTAATTTTCCTACTAAAAATATATAAATCTTATTGATAACTAAGTGAATTTTTAGATAGTGAAATAATAATAAAAATAATAGGAAAAATATTAAATTGGTTTGTCATACTATGTAGAATTTTTTTAATTTTTCTACAACATAAATATAACTATTTTTAATAATTTACAATAAAAAAAGGTTTATTTTAATTCATTTAAGAAAAAAAATTTATGTAAATTTAATTCTATCATTTTTGGCCTGTAAATAAAAAATAGAAACGAAATATCTAATTTCAAAAAATTAATGATAAAATGCTGATAGCTTTTACATTTATTATTTATATTTAGTTTAGCACTCCACTGAATATAGTCAATATTAAACTTATTGATAACTTTGCTTTAACTAATGTTTTATTTATATGGATTACGTAAACTTTCTAACACACTCAAACAGAGCTTAGTCCATTTATGCCCTACACAAGAATTAATCAAGCGAGTTACAATGACAGCGCATATTATTTTCTTCTCCATGTCATTACCAGAGCCCCCCAGTTCCCAAACCCTGACACCAACCCCCAACCCCCCCACACACACCCCAACCACCAATCCTGGCTGCGCAGCTTAGCGAAATTGTTTGCGAAAATACAACACAATATTCAAGAATAATGATGACATTGTTGACTTCAGTTCCCCGCGCGTCATAAAAAAAAAAAGTGGAAGAAGAATAAAGAAGCGCCGCACATAACCGCAAGGACATCTTCCGCAGGATTAAACGCCCTAAACGCCCCGCTTTAGACACTGCAACGCCCTCCAAAGCGAGACAAAAACGAGGAGAGAAAGAGAGAGAGAGGGAGACAGAGCAAGCCGGAAAGCGCAAAGTAAAAAATAAAAAATAAAAAACAAAAACGCAAACACGATTACCATATTGTATGATATGCGGCTATAACCGGAACGGAATGGCACCGAGTGGGCCGGGGTGGAGCGGCCAGGGGACAAACAAACTTGCGAAATATAAATTGAAATGAATTGAAGTTATGGCATTAGACAGTTTTCGAAATTATCACGTGACATGCAGCCAGAAAAGATCCACACAAAAAACAGACCCCCCCCCCCCCCCACCCACCCAAAGCTCCGCCCCTGCTTAAGTTCATTTGCATTTAGAATATGTTGCATACTTTAAAGTGTTTGCTCCTTTGGATACTGTGTCCTAAATGGAAATATAAATATTTGGTTAATAAATAAACCAAATTAGATTATCGCATAAAAAAAAATTAAATTTGAGCTCTTTTAATGAACAAACTAAAATTGATTTATTTTATCATTTGTTATGTTAATGAGATAATTTAAATATGTTAACAAAAAAAAAAACATAAATGTTTTATCTTGAGCGCTCAACTGAGGCTGCTTTGTGAATGAGCATTGTGGCTTATAACATTGAGTCGACGATGAGCTAAGGCCTAAACTAAAACCTAAGTAAATTCAATAAGCAAACTCTACCAGCTGAGCTCCTCGGGCAGGCCGCCAGGATACTCGCCGGTCAGACAGGCCGTGCAATAGCCGGACTTGATGGGATTCACGTGGGTCTTGTTCATCTGGACGGCCTTGATCAGCCCCTCGACACTGAGATAGGCCAGGCTGTCGGCGCCCACATGATTGGCCAGCTGGGAGGCGTTCAGCTTGTTGGCAATGAGCTCCTCGCGCGTGGGTATATTGATGCCCATGTAGCAAGGATACTGCAGCGGCGGGCTGGCGATCCTGATGTGCACCTCCGTGGCGCCCGCGTCCCGCAGCAGCTTAATGATCGGCCCGATCGTATTGCCGCGCACAATGGAATCATCGACCAGGACAATGCGCTTGCCCTCGACGTTCTGGGCGAGCGCGCCAAACTTCTTGGCCACGCCCAGCTGGCGCAGGCGCGTCGAGGGCTGTATAAAGGTGCGGCCCACATAACGGTTCTTGCACAGCACCTCGCCAAACGGCAAGCCGGACTCACGCGCATAGCCGTGAGCCGCCGCCGTGCCAGACTCCGGCACCGAGCTGACCAGATCCGCGTCCAGCGGCGACTCGCGCGCCAGCTGGCGGCCGCACTGCAGCCGCGCCGAGTAGACCATCTGGCCCTCGAACATGGAGTCGCTGCGCGCGAAGTAAACGTACTCGAAGATGCAGAACGCCATGCGCTTGTAGTCGGGCCGCTCGACAATGTCCACGGTGCGATAGCCGTTGCGGGACAGCTCGACAATCTCGCCGGGCTCCACCTCGCGCACGTAGCGCGCTCCGATGGAAAGGAAGCCGCAGCTCTCGCTGCTGACCACCCAGCCCTCGGCGATCTGATCCTCGATGTTGGCATGGCCCGCATCGTACGGCACGATCTTGCCCAGGCAGAGCGGCCGATTGCCATAGGAGTCGCGCACCGCATAGATCTTGTCCTTGTGCATGACGACCAGCGAGTAGGAGAGCGGCGCCAGCGTCATGAAGTGACGTATGCGCGCCGGCCAGTTGGGGCCGTCGTGCTCGGAGACATCCTCGGGCGCACAGCACAGCGACTGGGCGATCAGCTCGCTGTCGCTGTGCGTGGACAGGCCGACGCCGCGTTCAAGGACCTCGCGGCGCAGCGACTCGCAGTTGACCAGCTCGCCGTTGTGGGCAATGGCCAGAGCACCGTGCGCCGTGTGCACCACAAAGGGCTGACAGTTGACCGCCTCGGAGGCCGCTGCTGTGGAGTAGCGGGTGTGTCCAATGCCCAGATTGCCCTTTAGCTTGCGTATGGCCTCGTCGTTGAAGATGTTGTTGATCATGCCCATGCCCTTGTGCACGCTGAAGTTCTTGGAGCTCTTGCCCAGGCTGGTCACAATGCCCGCCGACTCCTGGCCGCGATGCTGCAGCGCCACCAATCCCAAACAGATCATCTGTGCGATGTCCAGCTGCAAAAGGAAAGAGAGAGAGAGAGAGAGAGAGAGAAGATAAATCAGTTGGCGACATTCAATGCGGTGGCTCAATGCCATGGCAACAGCTGACAAAGCTGACGACCGCTAATCAATTGATGCCGTGTGATTAAATGCGTATTTTCCTGTTATTTTCCATTTCATTACGAACAAACAACAACAACAACAACGACAACAACGACGACGACCAGGCAGACGACATCAATACTGGAACTGATTAAATGCAATTATAACCGCAGCATGAGCCGCTCAGATTGACGTCATCGGTAGGCGTTGGCCACGAGCTGATGAATGATGACCTAGTTGCGATCAGATCGCTCTGGACGAGGTGGCTGCCTGGCAATGCCAGCCGATCGCCCCTCAAATCACGTGATCAACGGGCCTGGGAAAATTACAAGCATTTTCACTTCGCTATGCAGCATAAATGTGATCAGTTAAATGATCAAATTAAATAATTATTATATATGGCAAATACTTCTTGGAAGGGGAATTTGGAGTGAAGCTAACACAATTATACATTCACATTTTGTACAATATTATGCAAAGGATTGCTAACTGAAGGTAGAAAGAAGCTACATTTAAAGGACTTTCGAGTTATGCATATATGCAATATTGCAATATATTATTAAAAAAAGAAAAGGATTCATTTCAATTCATTGAAAAAAGGTGAATATAAAAAAATACAAACTGAAGATATATTAAATACTCTCTTGATATATGCATATATACAATATTGCATAGTTTCTACTTCATTGAACATAGGAGAACATTTTTGAAAGAACATCTAGAGCAGATAATTGTTTTCTATAAAATATACAAAAAAACTAATCCTATCTATCCTACATATGCATGGTACAGCAAATAGAAATTTCATTTTATTTGAAACTTATATAATAATAATATTCGCATCACATTATTTAACTAACCACAGTTATTTAAAAAAAAGCAAACGCTCATTTTATGATAAACTATTCAAAGGAATACTAACAGAAAATAAATCAAATACTTTTAAAAGAAAAGGACTCTCCACATATGCATATAGATATATATAACATATTATTTTTTTTAACACAGCTGTATATAAAAAGAGATTCTAATTTTCTAATAGAAAAAAGAATATAATCACTCTTTACATCCTACATAGGATTGTCACACTCTTTGAAAAAAGTCCTTTTAGTCCATCGTTCATACACTCACCTGTGTAGGATAATCGCCACAGGCGATGGCGCCAAAGACGCCACATTCGCAGGTCATTCCCGTTACGTCCGCTCCTTTGGCCTGCTCGGATTTGTAGATCTTGTCGGGAAAGACTTTTGCCCGCTGGCAGCAAGATTCCGTCGTGTCCACATCTGGTTTATACAAAATGTTTGTTACTGCGACTTTTCACTTTTGATTCAGGGCTTACCACAGAATTTTCCACATTCACTTTGGGCCATTTTAAATAGGTTTTTTTCTGGCGGTGCACCCAAAAGATGCTGCTTGATCTGGCTATAAATACTTTACGCTTGTCACGAGAGATCGAGATGGGTTTGAGATTTTGATTGGGGACTTCTCGGCTGTTCACGTCTGCATTGATTGAATGCCAGTGGAATTATGAGTGTTCGAATTACAAGCGCGGCATATTAAAGCGTCAAGAATCAGAATAACTGATCAGCTATGTATATTTACAGTACAGATCGTCGTGTATACATATGTATATATACAAATCAGGCAACTGATGCTGATAACTGCGTCGCTTGCAGTTTTGCGGAACCTTCCAAACGATTCGCCCAAACCGCAGCCGATCATTTGATACGGACTGAATATAAACACAACTGATCAAACAAACAGTGATCACATTCCACTGAAATGGCAATTGCAGAACGCACATTCCAGCGATCATTCAGAACATATCCAAGAACAGCAACGGATCTCTTACCTTGCCCCAGTCGCTGCTCAGAGATTTTCCATAAGGTTGCCCTTATCAAAATCATTGTTGCGGCCTTATCACTCACTCACTTAGTTAAGTGGAAAATGCGTGCATTGACGCATTTTAGTTAGACGCTGCGTTTTGCGTAAACAATAACAGATTAATGTTTGTTTTTCTTTTCGCCAATAAATGGGCTGCATTATCATTTTTACTGGCACAATCCACGGGCCCCCTGTGAAGTCGGATCGATAAGTGCCAATCTAGAGCGTTATTTTTGTCGATCGCACGATTCCGATCATGTCAAGCTGTAAACAGTTGTAAAACAACAGTTTCCTTTTTCAAGCACACACAACGAAATGAAAATACTCTAACAATGTTAGGGTTAATTTAAAAAATCTTGAACATTTTTATAATATTTTCATCAACGTAATCGAAGCAAAACAATTATAAATACACATATACATACAAATATATTTTTATTATCTATTTATAAATATTATAATTAATATAATTGAATAGAATTGAAGCTGTTTTAAAGTAAATAACTCCAAAATAGCTAATAAAACATAAAAAGAAAGTTTATGAAAAAAAGCGAAAAATTCAGTTAAAAAATTTAAATTAATTTTAACAATTTTTTTAACAATAAATATCAGTTAAAGAAAACATTTAATAAAGCTCTTTTATATTTGAACATTAAATAAAAAAAATTAGTGTGTTCAATAAAACTTAATAAGAAAGAACAATTAAGAATTGATTTTAATAAAGAGCAGAAAGAGCCCTGTTAAATTTGATATTGTCCCGTTGAAGACTTTAGGCTGAAACTAAAGCCGTTAATCGGCAATTAGGGTTAATCTATAATTAGCACGCGTGTGTTTATGCAACAACAACTGTTGTTATTTATAAACAAGCTGATCGCAAGGTGCTTGACAACGTTGAGCTGATTGGGAACTGATGCAATTGGATGCGACTGGATCTGATAAGATCGTCAGATCGCCTATATATATAGATGTATATGTATGTGCATATATATGGTAGACAGAAAGTGATGATAATTGCGAGTGAATTGCGTAAGATCGTTGAGGAGCTGAGACCGAGAGCTGGTCAGAATGGTGTGCATGTTATTAGTGAGAGTTATGTGAGACGGGCATTACCTTTCATTTGATTCCTTTGTTGGCAATAAATAAACAGAATGGAAAAATCGCTAAGCAAGCAAACAAACTGAGATAATAAGATGCCGGCATAATGTGCAAATGAAAATGACCAGCGAACAGTAAGAAAAATGGCCAAACGAAAAATGCTGGTCGGAGAATGTGGCACCAAATGTGTAACCACTTGAATTTCATTTGGCGAAAAGCTTTATCGCAAATTATGCGAACGCTGCTGACTTTTGGCAAGTGGCTGCTGGCCAGCTCCGCGGGTGACTTGGCTACGGCTCTCGGCTAACTGCTTAGAAGCCTGATAAAAATCCAGCACACAAAACTAAACAAACAGATAATAAAGAGGAAAATGACGCTGGCTCCAACCACCGCACCACCAACAGCTCCAGGGCTGGGGCTGGGGCTGGGGCTGTGGCTGGGTTCGTGTGTGGATATTTCGCATATGTGAACCCCCCGCGTTGTCCAGCTTGGGAGACGGGGATGCGAGCCTGGGTCTCGGCCTCGGCTCATGCATAATTCAGCAGAATTCTGAATGATTATTCTTTATGGGACTGTTTATTTCTTTTGACCATTTATTTCAAGTTGGTTCGTCGCTGTGCGTTTTTTTTTTCTTTTTTTTCTGCGTATTCTGTGTTTGAGTTGAGTATTTTTTTTTTTCTTTCTTGTTTTTGTTCCTTTCATTATTTTTATACAGTTTCCAGTTGCTTGCGCTCGGAATGATTTTGACCAACGGTGACGCAAAAATCATCAAATGGCCACGGCTGCCACTTGTGCGTTGTGCCATGTGCCATGTGCCTGGTGGCTGGTCCGCCATCTGCGTTGTCTATTGAACCGAACAGTGCCCCACCCCCCGGCCACTCCAGCCAACCACACATGACTGGCCCGCCTCCTGCCTCGGGTCTAGTCCTGGCAAGTGCCAATCCCGAAGCCCTTTTGCGGCAAGTAGCTGCGAGGCTGCGGCGCTTTCCACGCATCATTTGATTTTATTTTATGTGCTCAAAGTGGCCAAAAAAAATACAAAAAAAAACAAAAATAAAACGAAAAAAAAACATAACGTAAAAAACTTTTTATTTGTTTTTGTGTGTGGCCGCAATTGAATAAAATGTTCCCTCAAACGGGCACTTTCCGATATTGCGGCCCTGGCTGCCAATAGATATTGGCAACAGCTCTGGCCATTGCATGGGAATAACTTCATTAGGAAGTGGCCAGAAAAACCAGCAGATAAAGGTACTCCAAGCCATGGGAAACCTACAGAGATCATGTGAACTCCTACGCTTATCGCAGCACTTGGCGATAAGAACGACAAGTCGAACAAAAATGAAATGATTATTGTTTATAGCACAAATGCAGTGCTGCTAAAATACCCTGTAAACAGACTTTACTTACTAAGAATGTAGATGTAGCTTTAAGATTATAGAAACAAATTTATTAAGTTGCCCAGCTATTAAATAATCATAGAAAACAAGTTTCTTTAGGAACTTACAATATTCTACATATAAAAATCGTTTATTTCAATAACCTTCCTTATACATATTTCACTGAACCTATAAAGTTCTTTCAAATGCAAATTCAAGCTTTTAATAAAATAAACAAAATTAATAATAAAAAGTTATAAAGATATTTAAGAAAAACTAAATTAAAATCAGTAAAAAACTCTAAAAAAAATTCCCTACTTAAACAAACTTTAGTTTCAATTTCTGCTGCACTTTGAACTTAATTCTTTCCCTCTCGGACTTTGTGTCCTTTTGAACTACCTTAACTAACAAAAATCTCAATTACAGTTGCAGCGTTCGCAAGTTTTAATTACAGCGAAAAATCAAATTTTCTTTTTACGTTAACGCTTTTCCAACGCGGCAGCAGTTGGCGACCAATCAATGGGAATTTCAATTAAAACTAATTGAAAAGCGGACAAACTTTGTCTGGGCCAAGTAAACAAAACCAGTTCGAGGCTGCTCCAGGAGCAGCCCCCCACCCCCTTCCCTGACCGCCTCTATAAGATCAAGAGGGAGGACAGTTCGTTTGGCAACGTTTTTAATTCGTTTACGTTTATTATTTATTCCGCGGCCAAGACAAAAAACCGTCGCGTTTCTTCCGTTTTCCGCTTCTCCGCTTTTCCGCTTTTCCTTGAGTCCTGCCATCATTTGGCCAAATTGTTGTTTGCCTTTGTTTTTGTTGCTATTTGTATTTGTCTTTTGGCATTTCTTTATATACCATTTGCATATACACACTATATAGTATTTTATATAGACGTCGCTCACAATTTTCATTTAAGCTCGTCGCTGTTTTCTTTTTGTTTTTTCCCTCCCCCTCCCCCCGACAGGATTTGCATAACGAAGCAGCTAGCCCCTGCCCACATTTTGGCGGGTGTCCTGCCAACTTTTAAGTTGGCCTCCAAATTTATTTAGTTACCATTTCCTTTGCCTTCAATTTGATCGACGAAGCGTGCGGTCTGCCCCGCCCCCCCCCCCCTCCCCACACTCCTTCCAAAAGCTGGAAGCTCTAATTAATTTTGCATGGGAGCAGCTGTGCGCCAGGTCGATATACATACATATATATATATATATATATATCTGCAACTGGATCTTTAAAGAACTGGCACACTGGCAATTGTGTGTCGCATAGCTAATGAGAAGAGGAGCCCCAAAAAAAAAAAAAGAAAAAGATCGCTGCCCAAAAACTGATTGATGCGTGTCTAGCGCGAATGGGGGAAACCTTTCGAAACATTAAAAATCTTAATGGCTCTCAATTTGTGGCACATTAAGCGGCTGGTAATTGATATACAAACAAACCAACAAACAAACCAACAAATAAACAAACAAACAAACAGACAAACAGTGTCTACATGTGTATGCGACAAGACACCCAGTCGAAACTTGTTGTTGTTGTTGTTGGCAGCTTAATTAAAATTTCAGTAACGTAAATTGAATTACCAGTAGAGGCAACTCCGCCAGGCAACTGCTCCAGTTACGCGTGAGAATTTCGGTCTGCATAAAATTTCAATTCCCAATCGATGGGGGAGCATTGCGGAACACATCGCGATTGGGCACCGTTCGGCGGTGGTATTCCGACTGGTCAGCACAGAGACACATTCCCAGGGCGGCTGCTCAATTGCAGCCAATAATCATAAAATTTAATAAAGGTATTTGGCCGGCTCTTCCGACTGTGCCCGGCCAACAGTGGGTTAATGTATGCAAAACCCATTCAAATTTTATGTATCGCCCGCAACGATCTCCTCTACGACGCTCCTATAACAACAACAACAACAACAGACACACAACAACAACAACATAATTCGCAGCCCACCTTTCATGCGAGTTCAGGTTGGCTTAACCAGTGAACCACTCCACCACCGATTCGGTGGTTGGTGGTGCTATATTGCATGCTCTATTGGCTTTCGGCGGCACTTAACGTCGCACGGCCTTCTGTGCATGTAAATTGCATAGTTTGGGACACTTTGGGTCAGCTAATGAGGGCGATTTTTAAGTGTCTCGTCCGGCATGCGAATGAGAATGTTAAAAAATGAAGTCACTTTCAGAAGTTTCTTCTGCCACTAAATAGAGTAGAACACACGGCTCTCAAAACAATAAAAAAAAAAAAACTTAAATAAATGACATCTTAGTTATATTTAATGCTATTCAAACTGGTTGCGGACTTTACTATCTTGGTGCAGTAATTAATTCAGATGCAGTTTAGAACAATCTTAAGTTAAAATATATTAAAAGAAATATTAAAGATATAAAAAGTAATTATCTAGCTAATTTATAGATACAAGTAGATTAATAAAACAGATAGAAAAGTATCTATTAGCTACATTCTAGGCACAAAAAGTTTTTATAGAATAAATAAAAAAAAAAGCTATATAAAACAAACATAAAATAATTCTCTAGCTAGTTTCTAATCGCAAAAAAATACCTTCAAAGCTCTAATAAATTGAAAGCTTTATAAAAAAGGTTTATAATAAAAGTCTTTAACTGCCTTCAAGGCACAAAAAAATAATAAAATATATATTAAAGATAACGCAATACAAAATATATATAAAATAATTGTTTATATAAAAGGTAACTTTAGCAACCTTTAAGGCATAAATATATTGAAAGCTTTATAATACTACCTTCTAGGCACAAATAGATTAATAAGATATATATAAAAGAATACACTTCAAGGCACAAATAGATTGAATGATATATAAAATATATATAAAATAATTCTTTATATATGTGAAAATTAGTGCAACTTTTAAGGCACAAATAGATTCCTAACTACCTTCTAGGCACAAAGAGATTAATAAGATATGTATTAAGGAAAACACAGAAAATATGTATAAAAAGTCTCAAATTAAGTTATACGCAAAAATAGATTAATAAAATATATATAAAAAAGAAAACTTTTTAGAGACACAAATAGATTGAAATTCTTTAGCTTAATAAAATATATAACTCTGGCAACCTTTAAGGCACAAATAGTTTGAAAGCCATATAAAAGATATATAAAATATTTCTTTGGCCAGCTTTAGTTAACATTTCCCAGCAATTTTCAAAGCCTTTAAACCTTTTCTTATGGCCTTTTTAGCCGTCTAGCTGTACAAAAACAGACAACTACTATTTTCAAGATACGATCTCTCATAATTTAACTACGCTCATAACTTGAACTCAGCTCGTTCCGCAAATGACAGTAAGAAGAAAATCTCGCATATGTTGAAGGCAAGTTGTGTTCGCCAGCTTTACACACAATTGAACTTTATGAACCGCAAATCGCATCAATTATAAGATGAACTCGGTAGCTGAATAAAAAGTTTTTACAAGTCGACGCTTAAGTTTCTGGCAATAAATCAAATTTGCTTCAAGCCATAAAAACGCCACACATTAGCACAACAAAAAGGACTCCAAGTGCCTAGTCGTAAATCTGAAAATCACTTGTCGCGATTTACAGTTCAGCTCAGGACGAGGACGCGCCACAAAGGATAACAACGCAAAATTAGGCACATTTGCGGTTAAGCGGACAGCGCGCTTCGGGGATGTCAGCTTGTCAAATGTCCTGGCCGAGGGGGATGCTTCAGTCGCATCATTCCACTTCATTGGCGGCTTTTGTAACATTTGTTTGTGACGTTAATTTATACAATAATTGTGACAAGCACCAAGGACCAAGCGCCATTTGGCCATGGACAGAGCAAGCTACTCCTCCTCCTCCTCCTCCTTCCGCTGTTGGCCAATATAAAAAAAAGGACATTCGACTAAGGTTTTTAATAGGACATCTTTCGGCCTTTAGATAACGCGACTCTCTTCAATTTCTTGTCTGACGTCATTTTAATGGAATTTTAATGTATTTGTCGAGCACAAACTCCTTTCTCAGCTTTTGCAATTTCAAAACTCATTCTTAATTATATTCATATAAATGTTTTTAAAAAAAAAAAGTTGCACGGGCTGCATTTACATAGGTAGAAGTGTGTGTGTGTGTGTGTGTGTGTGTGTGCCACATGAATATTGAAAATGTGTGTGTGTGTGTGGCTGTCGCTTTTCCCGCACCGCCAGTTTTCCAACTTTCATTACGCAACGCAACTCATATGAAAAAGTTTTGCGGCCGAGTGACAAGCGGCCAGCCCAAAAGTCCTCGCCCCGCCCACCGCCCACCGCGCCCGCTTTTAGAGACAGACTGATGTTAAAAGCCAAGGGGTCTGCATATTTTAATATCCCAAATGCGAATGTTCAGGTAACACGTATCTTAGCAAAGCAAAAAAAAAACAAAAAAAAAAAAAAGAAAAAACATTAAAATTTTCATGAAAAATGTCATCAACAAAAGTTTGAAATGCAAATAATTTTGTTGTGGCTGCTGCTGCTACTGCTGCTGCTGTTTGCTGAGTGCTCTTCAGGCAGACAAAGAAAGGATCTGCGTTAGACACACACCAACACACACACACACCAACACACACTCACTCACACTCATGTGTTATATCCATTTGATATGCGTGAGAAATGTGAAATGAAATATAAAAAAAGCATAGCTCTTATTTTGGGGCTCCGTTATTTTCTTTTTTGTATTTTTTGCTTGGCACACACATCACGAGCCATCCGCAGGACGACATTAGAATGCATTTAGAAACGCATTTATCATCAGGACGGGATTTGTCGTCGACCGCATTGCGAATCCCAGGCACAAACGTCTGGCAAATCCGCTGATCGATTATGAT
The DNA here is from genome assembly GCA_004143845.1 of Drosophila lacertosa. Classification (NCBI taxonomy): domain Eukaryota; kingdom Metazoa; phylum Arthropoda; class Insecta; order Diptera; family Drosophilidae; genus Drosophila; species Drosophila lacertosa. The sequence goes on from SCDZ01000310.1 coordinate 215,578, forward strand.
TGATGTCTGCTGATGATATATACAAGCATATATGCATAAAAAAGAATGCGAGGCATAAACCAATTAAAATTCAAATATATATTTAGAGTGTTAGATCTACGTGATTTCATTAGCAAATAAACGAAATGAAATCAAAGCCAGGCTGGCCACACTTCACTTGAGCTGGTGCTCCAGTGCAGCCCTGCTTTTGAGGGTGCCTCAGCCTCAGCCTCAGTCTCGTCCTTAGTCCTTAGTCCTGTGCCCACTCAAGTCACCACTTGGCTGCACTCGAGTGTCGCAACGTCGCCATTAAAGCATTCGCCACGCTCACTTGGCAACATGGACACGCAATCCGCATCAGGCTCAATATATATACGGTATACAGTATTCAGTATATACATATATATATATATATATATAAGACAACAGTTATAAAAATGGCGTCTTAAGTCGCCCCCAACTGCGCTGGCAAGTCATTAACTCAGCTCAAGCGCTTTTATCTCGCCACTTGAGCGCATCTCAGCCTCGTCGCTTTTCCTACCCCGCCCCGTTTTCGGTCTCCGCCCGTTCCCGTTTTCCTTTTGGCCAACTGTCATTGGCAGTCGCCATTTTGCTGCGCTCTTCTCTCTGTTAATTTCTATGGCGCAATTACACGCAACTGATAAGCACACAAATTGCCGCAGATTAAAAAGCAAAGCAAGCAAAGTTTTATGGCTCCGACTCGACTCGACTCAGCCTCGACTCGACTCGACTCGACTGACTGGAGCCGACATAAAACTCAACTAATTCCACTAAAATACTCGTCTGGCTGCAACATAATCAAAAGATTTATCTACACTGCCGATGCAGGGCGCCACATGGGCAGACTTCGAGCCTTGAGATATTAGAGTATATAAAAATCTGACAGATTTATAATACTTCTAAGCATTACACGAATAATGTTATATACATAATAAAATTATAAAAATAATAATTATTTATTAATGCAAAATAATATAAAAATAATTATAATAATAAAAATAATAAGAATAAAAGACAATCTGACAGATTTTTAATACTTTTTAGACTCACGAGAAAAATTTTATATACATAATAAAATAATAAAAAAAATAATTATTTATTAATGCAAAATAATATAAAAATAATTATAATAATAAAAATAATAAGAATAAAAGACAATCTGACAGATTTTTAATACTTTTCAGAATCACACGAAAAATGTTATATACATACATAATAAAATTTTAAAAAAAATAATTATTTATTAATGCAACATAATATAAAAATAATAAAAAATAATAGTACTAATAATGTGTATTACGGACAGTAAAATCTATTAAACTTTGATATATAGAAATATCTAAAAACTAACTAAAATAATAACAAACAAATTCAAATATAAAATAGTCATAGTACTTAATATGATTTAGATTATTTGAAATGATTTTATGGTTGCTTAAAAATTCCAATTTTACTCAATATTAATAATAAAGCATATATTTTATTTTTTTTTTTATATATTATCACCTTGATTTCAAGTAAATAAGGCCTTAACTTAGGCATACCAGTTTAATTGTATATACATAAATATCTAGCTATTCCACATATATCCCACACCATAACAAACATAAGTTTCCTATTCTTTAGAGTATTTAATCTGCGACTCAGATTTGATTTTAAAACCAATCCCTAATATTAAATTCCCAATTGATTGCTGAGCTTGTCAAGAATTATGCGCGATTTTACGAGCGCTATAAAAGCGTTAAAACGACATATGTAGCCGATTGTATTTATTTGTTACGGTATAGTGGATAAATCTATTAACTAATTAACAGAGCAGAGCGAGGACATAAAATCAAACTGCGCGAACGCAGCAATCAATTAATTGGCTGTGGAGGCGTCGCTGGACAAGCGTATCAATTATTTTAATGAGTCCAGTTAGGTCCCCCTGGTCACTGTCCAGCGGTCACAAATGGGATGCACCCCTGGTCAGTCAATTGTCAGACAATTGACAGTTTTCGCCATCCCATTGTGCAATGAGGCGTTGAGGTGCGGATTGAAGTCAACCCCCGTTCGAAATGTAATTTTAAACAATTTGTACAATTTGTTAAGCAATTTGCGGTCGACGCGTTTGCCGCACACGACAAACAACAACAACAACAACATCAATAAATTAGTTCGATGTGCTGCGAGGGGTGCCACGCCCACGCCCACGCCGACGCCCCCGCCCCCGTGAGCTAAAATCGTGTTAACATTAATTAGGCACGTTGTGGACGTTCTCGACTACAGACTGCATATGTGCGCGATTAATGGGTATTGAACAACATTTATCAAGTTTTTAATTGCTCATTAAAAGTATTTCGCCAGGCGGCGAAACAAATAAGAAAATTTGAAGTCTGAAGTTGGCCAAGTTGACTTTGCATATAAATTGAGTTTGAGTTGCAACAATGCAAATTGAAAGTTGGCGACCAACACTCAAAGTGTGTCTCCCACGGCCACGGCCACAGCCACGCCCACTCCTTATCTGAATTTTAGTGGCTGACAAGCCGCAGGAATTAATGCAGTTCTTCATCGCTGATTTGCATAATCGCTGTCAAACTCAACTCTCGACAAAACCCAAAGCCCACAAAACTCACACGACCCACGGCCGAGAGGCCAGAGGCACATTCATGCAATTGACACACATCATTTCACGCACTGGCGCCTTTCAATAAACCAAATTTATCACAAGCGCACAATCTAGCGGCGAGGACGCGGAGAGTCAACAATTTAAAATCCTTCAGCATATTGAGGCCAGGACACACGCGCCCGTCACCCAAAAAAACAGATACAAGTGTAATCAGTCAAGCGTTTTGTCAGCCAACCAATGACATCATCATCATCATCATCCTGTCTGCATCATTCCAAGGAATCTGCATATCAAAAACCCAAACACAAAATACAAAATGAAAAAAATAAAAAATAAAGTAAAAACGAAGCTTACCCCAATTTGAGGCAAGCTCGGGTGGAAAAGGGTTGCTGATTAGAGCCCCGTTCGGGGTTCGTGAACCATGAATGAATGGCTCAGTTTGCGGTTCGGTGTGTCGTTTATAAAGGTGCCACAAGCACCCACAGTAGCAGCCGCACCACCGACCGACCGACCGACCCAAAACCACATTTGCCAACCTCAACTGCAATCCGTTGTCAAATTATCTACACTAATTCCAGGAGCCGCACAGTTATTTGTGAATCTCGACGCGTTTCGTTCTGTTGATGTTTTTAATTAATTTTCCAGGCCAGGGGCTGACAGCTCGTTCGTCTACCAAGTGGATTCGGGTTTGTTCTCCTTTATTTTTTGATATGATAAACATGTCGAGGTGTTGATTTCTGATCCGCATTAATTTGTCAATCGCAACTCGTGCGTTTGCATTTTTTCTTTTTTCTTTTTTTTTTTTTTTTTTTGAAGTGAGACAGAATCCTTCTTTTTTGTTATGGATTCTATTTGGGTACAAGATTAGCTGAGAAGGTGCGGGGGAAATATTTGCATATCCAGCTCAGAAGTGTTTGATAATAATAAGTTGTTATTTGATTATTGTTTGAATTTTCAGGCAGAGCTTAAGAATGTCAACTTTTGATTCAAATTGATGTCTGCTTGAATATGAACTAAAGATTGTTGGGTATTTATTAATCTTATCCTACAACAACTCGAACGTCCTTTAAATTCTATGAAAACATTCCTTAAACATTTTTCATTACATGAATGATATCTAATGAACGTTAAGCAAGGCATTCTTTATAGTTATAGTTTACTATAATGAACAGACTGAAGCGATTTATTAATAAGGCGACTCCCGCTGCTCGGAGGAGGAGGAGGCTCAATCAACATTGCATTGATTCATAAGCCTCATTACGACACCCAACACAGAGCCACAGAGCACAGTTGATATATGCTGGCCAGGGCGTCTGTTCCTGCACCCGATGCTGGCCATGCCCGAGATGTTTTCATCATGAGCAGCTCCGACTGCAGCGATTGCGATTACGACTGCGAGTACATGGCATTGTTGGGGTTTTTTTTTTTGCCTTTGCTCGGTGCACATTCACAAAATTGATTTCATTCACAACATGCCACGTTTGCCTCATTAAATCATCACTCAGAAGCTATCAATGTTCGATTTGCCACTGGCCAACATTGGCCAACATTGGCCAACATATGCTTCCAGCTGCCGCCGCTCCGTAGCTGGTTGATATTCATGTAAAACTCGGCTGAGGCGCAGAAAAATGCAAGTTAACCAAACTCGGGACGGGACGGGACGAGACGAGAGGCGCTCGAGTTGAGTTGAGTTGAGTTGAGTTGAAGCAAATTAATTATGAATCAGAGAACAATGTAATTACATGAAATCCGATCGATGAACATGGGGCCAGTGGCACAAAAGGCACTGCTAAATGAAAAAAAAGAAGAAAAATAAATAAAATAAAATCAAAAAGAAAGAAAAAACAAAAACGCAATTGACATTTTTACAACGTTGTAGTTACAAAGGAACGCCAACCATGTCGCATTGCGGCCAAGAACAGCAGGGAAAGTTTGCCTGAGAAACATGACAAATATCTGTGACAATCGACTGATTGTTGGGTGCCAGCCTCCAGTCTCGGCCAGTCTTGGCCAGTCTTGGCCAGCTGCAGCGGACCCATGGAACCCGTTTGCGCACGCGTGAATGCCGCTGAGCCAGCGGGAATTGTTTAATGGCGCTAAACGGCCTGTTGTGCCAGCGGATGCGCTCCAAAAGCTCCCCAGCCTGACTGCTGTACTAATAGTTAAAGATAAATATCGCAGCGGGTTGGCCGGGCTCGGCTTGGCTTTAAGCAGTCAAAGCCAAACCGACGGACAACGCCTACTGCGGGTCTGCGGCTCTGTTGTTGTCAACAAGGCTTCTCCTGGCTCCTGGCTCCTGGCTCCTGGCTCCTGGCACAACAAAAAGAAATGGCTACAAAGCAGCTCCGCCTTTTTCGCATTAGTTGCGGAAAAACACATAAAAAAAAAAGAAAAGCCCCAAAAATGTTTTAAACCTAAAAAGGGTTGCGCAAATGTTGGCTAAAACATTTTTTGAGTGTGCTTAAAAAACGTTTGTTGATTTTTCTTTAAAGCGCAATTCATTTGTGTTTTTTATTTAAAATAAAATGCCTTTAACATATTTAAAGGGAAAGTGTCTCTGATTAATATCAAAAATCACGAGTTTTTAGTATATAAAAGTAAGTCATTTATTCAGCAATTGAAATGTACTTAGACAAGATAACAATCTTGAGGTAAAAGCATATTAATATATTCCCATAAAATGTTATTTAATAGAATATTATAAAAAATATTTAATTATAAAAGAAGTTGATCATTATCTTTTAACTATCTGATTGATTTAATTAAAATATATGACATTCTTAAAACTGTATTTATATAACATAACATTATTTCTTTTAATATTATTTAAAATACATTTTTTTTTTATTAGATATTATATATTTTTTTATTGTAAAAATTGCCTTGGAAGTGTTTTACTTTGCTTTTAATTATATTTATAAAATTTTATTTTAATATTTTTTATGTTATTTTTATAAATTTAAGCTAGTCTTTTAAAGCTGGAATATACATTTATTTTTGTAGATTTTATTATTTTTTTTGCTTTCCTTTCGCGCTGGCAACTGCGCATGGAAAGTTTTTGCATTGGAGCTCCTCCTATTTTCAACGCGCGAATGGCAAAGCGCACACTACACACACACACACACACACACACAGACATACATATACACAGAGATATAGCTGAAAGCTCGCAGATACCCTCGACACACACAGACACACACACACACGCACACTCGCATAAAGTAGGAGCCTCTCACATACGGCAGCAGCTTCGACTATTTTCGTAGCATACTTTTAGGTGGTGGCTGCATCTTCGTAGCCTTCTATATACTGCTACGTTCTTTATATACCCGCCGATTGTGTGTATTTATTTACCCGACTGTCACTGCAACGGCACGCCCCTTTCGGTCCGCCCCCGCGCCCTTGTTTTGTGTCCACCTGCTCTTTACGTATATTTCAATTTGTCTGCAGCTTGGAAATTGCTTTTTTGTGCATTTTGTCAAATGAATTTTCCACGTCTCTCACAGGACTTATTTGGAATTTGTTTGCAGCGTCTCTTTCGTTGATTTATACGCATTATGCTCCGTTTTTTTTTTATTTTTATTTTCTTCTTATTTTGTCAGCTTCTTCTGGCACTAAAATTCTTATCTCGTCGCCAACTAATTTTGTGATTGCACGCTGCGAGCGAAAACTAAAAGACAGAAACGCTCTGAATTTAAATTGGATTTTTGCGCACATTAAAATGCATTTACATGACGTTAGTTATGAATGCATATGAGAACGAGTCCCTTGACTATGGCCAGACCTGGGCCGAGAACTACACTAAATGTTTACGTTTCCTGAGCGTCGGCAAACATTTAGGAATGCCTCCACAATTCCACAAATAATTGCCGGCATACCAGCGATGAATGGAGCCATAAAAAGAGGCCCTGCCTAGGTCAGCTGACGTGACGACTGGCCACAAAACAAAACACAAAACACAAAATACAAAACACGGCAAACAAAAAACATTGTAACGAAATACTCGTTACGTGGCCATAACATAGAACATGGCTAATTCTTGCATGACAATTCCACATTCATAACCCTTTTGTCCCTGTGGCTGTCCGGCTGCCAGGCTTCCGACCCATAATTATGCTGTGTATGCACAGACAGCATTTCTGAGCAAGGTATCATGACATTGCCACTAGGTTTGTAACAGAGCAAGTTAAAAAATATAATTGTGGCTTAAAAGTAATAAATATGCTAAATCAAAAATCAATTGATGAAAGGTGATACAAGAAAGGTTTTAGTTGACTCTTTATAATTACATTTAATATAACAATACTATACTATGCTATACCATAATATTCTATACTACCCTACTATAAATTGATATACATTTTAATACCTGCATAAACTTACAACTTTTATCTATCAATTGAACAATAAATGTCATTAAAAGAAATTTCTGATTAAATAGTTGTTAAATTCTAAATGATAAATATATGGAAAAGTTGTTAGTTAACTAAAAATAAGAGCATTTTATATTCTTCAAGTCTTTGCCTTCACTAAATGGCTTTAATACCCTGTAAATGATACTATAGAGTGATTTAAGTTTGTACAAATTAATGAAGACTTTTCGGTTTTTCAATTCAATCCTTTCCTGTAACTTATTCATAATTTAATCATTTTAAAATAACAATTTTGGCAAATTTTTTATTTTGAAAAAATGTAATAAAAATCAACAAACAAAAAAATTGAAGAAACCGCCAAAAAAGAAACATTTTTTTTAGGCAGACACGCTTTAAGGGTATTTACTCGTCGAGCACTCTTCGCTCAGTTATTTTTAGCTATTTTTTTATATGTGTGTTTCACGCTGTTTTTTTTTTGTAAGCCGCGATTTGCGATTGTTCATTTCAAGCGTTCTGTTAATTGTTAATTTTTATGGTCTGGCAATTGCCGCAGCAGCAACAACAAAAGGCAACAAAAGACAACAATCAGATAAAAGCCGACAGATAAAAGACAGTGAAAATGAAGAAATTAAAGTGCCGCAAAAGCGCCTGTAAAAACAATTTAGCCGGCAATAAAATGCCGAAAATAGCTTCAAATTGAATTTCCAAGATGCGTGCAACATTTTATTGATAGCTGACTAGAGATACTTAACTGAGTGTGTGTATGGGTGTGTGTATGGGTGTGTGGGTGTGTGTGGGTGTGTGTGGGAACTGGATCCTTTTGGCAACACCCACGGCTTGGCAAAACATCAAAGCCCAAACCAGTCAGCGAGACCATTAAAGGCGATTTTTTGAATGCTCCTTTTTCTCCTTTTTTTTTTTTATCCAACCCTTTCACGCACTTAACAAATATTGAGCAAGGGATTGCGGGGAAGGGGACGGAAGGGTAGTGTTTCAATTTTAAAGTAAATATTTGCCTCCAGGGTGCTTTTGATATTTATTACCTCATGTTGGCATCGATAGCACTGGCCAGTAGTGGACATTAGCGTTAAGAGCTGCCCGAAAGCAATTTAGGACGTCCTTTAATGGACTCGACCATAAATTTGGGACTTTCAAGTGCTGTCAATTGGCGACTTTACAGCAAATGCAAACAAATTACAATTATGCTGCAGTCCCAGTCCCAGTCGAAGTCACAGTCACAGTCACAGTCAGAGTCAAATAGGCCACAATCCCCACGAATAGACAGCTGACAAATGATACCCGAAGCTGGGGCGATATTAAGCGATTAACTCGTTGAGTTGGGCATGAGGAAGGATGGGGCAAGGATGGTTAAGGGAGGGGGGAGGCAACTTAACATATTGTTAACGTGGGCAAACGGCATGTTAGGCACCCGATGTCTTAAGGGGATTTCAATGTCCTTGCCTGATGATGCGTTGACTGTTGACTGTTGTTTGTTGCTGTTGTTGTTTGTTGCTGTTGTTGCTGGGCCCCGTCCAATGACATGCAAATGTATGCAGATCTGCGCTTTTGTCATGTCAACGCAGGCAAATCGAGAGGTAGCCCCAAAAAATGTTCTAACCAACTGAGCGCAACTCAGCTCGTTCCGCTCGTGTATAAATTGTACTCCTTTTTCGGGTTATTTTGGTTAAATCTGCGCGCATGTTTTGTGTGGTAAATAAAAAATGCAAAATAAATGCGTAAATCTCTAACTGAAAGAAATGGGGGCCAGCAGCTGGCTTTTGGCCAGGTCGAGGGCATGGAAAAATGTGTCTGCAAAGTTTTTTGCAGGTGCCATGTCTTTTGTGTCTTTGTGTCTGCCCGATTTCAGTTTCAATGCAGACGACCAACAACAACAACAACAGCAACAACGTTGACAACAACGAACAGAGACAGTTCATCAACTTGACTTGTGATTTCCGGTTTTTTTTTTTTTTTTTTTGGTTGGGTTTGGTTTGGTTGTGTTCCTCGTTACTTACTTAAAAAGCGGATTAGGCGGAGACAACGCCCACGGTGGCATGGAGCAGGAAAAGGCTTAACGTGCATGTCTGATAGTTGAGTTGGGTATGCAAAGCCTACAGCAGCAAAAGGAGCGCAGTGAGAAGCGCATAGAGCGGCCGTAGGGTGAGAAACTTAAAACGGACTTTAATAATTAAATTAGCTAATAATGAATATTTATTCAAAAATCGTTTATATAAACTTAATTGTCTGTATAGAAAAGCCATTTGCAAGGCATATGAGTTTTTCTTAGAAAAACATTCTTTGATCCATGTTTTTGAGTTGATTTTAAAGCTGCCAATTTGAAATCTTGGCAAGAAAAAAACGCAAAGCACTTTTGCGCCCAGCCCAACAGCTGGCGAGGCTTGTTTGTGATTCTCACATCGCGAACGTTGTTTAGAAGCTGCC
>SCDZ01000311.1:0-167742 GCA_004143845.1 Drosophila lacertosa
AAATAAAATAAAATAAAATAAAATAAAATAAAATAAAATAAAATAAAATAAAATAAAATAAAATAAAATAAAATTAAATAAAATAAAATACAAGAATTAAATAAAATAAAAAAAAAATAAAATAAAATAAATTAAAATAAAAAAATTAAAAAAAATAAAATAAAATAAAGTCAAAGAAAGTAAAATAAAATAAAATACAAAATCAAATAAAGTAAAAGAAAATAAAATACAAAATAAAATAAAATAAATAAATAAAATTATATAAAGTAAAATGAAATAAAATTAAATTAAATAAAAGTAAAGTAAAATAAAATAAAATAAATAAATATAAATTTTTAATAGCAATACTAGCTTTAATGGATACCCATTAGAGATATGTTTCAAGTTGTTGGACTAGACTTACTTTTGGTATTAATAAGTCAAGTTTGCATAAAAATAATTATTTTATTTTTTTTATTTATATACTTTATATTTATTTTATATATTCGTATTAGATTATGAGCTGGAATCGGGTCAATCCATAGCCAGCATAGCTGGGCCGCAACGTCCTCTGACAAATGAAACATATTCGGCCTTCAAGAGCGGCAACGTCGTCAAGGGCATCCTTTGTCCCTCGCTGACGAACTCCTTCAAGCAGAGCTCCCTGGAGAGAAGCTATCTCACCTACACGCACAGACAGCGCCAGAAATCGCTGATCATTGTGAATGTCGTTGACTTTGTGCTGAAGATTGTCATGGCCATCATTTGGATGCTACAGCCCAAAGATCAGCGGCCAGCAACGGTAGGTGAACGACGTGAACTAATTACTTCAGATCTAACTGTTATCCTGACAGACCTCGGATGATGCTAGCACGGCCACTTCGATTACTTGGTCCGTTTGCTGTGGCATTGCCAACTTGGCCATTTGCTTTCTGGGCTATTGGCGCTGCTTTGCCAACAATTATTTGCACTGGGCGGCAGTCTGCACTTGGGTGCTCTTCAATATACAAGGTGAGGGTGAGGGTTAAAACGCACACACACATACGCACACGCACACATAAATCATGCGTCACATGCGCAGGCCATTAAATTTGCTAATCCTTTGGCCATCATAAATGTTTTATTGCCCGACAGGATTCATCAGCGAAGGCGTCGGCTTTGAGAATCGTGAGTACCTGGTCTGGTACATTCTGTTCGTCATATTCGTGCCGTATGCCATGTTGCCGCTGCCACTGAAATGGTGCGTCGTCGGTGGCACAATCACGGCCAGCTGCCACCTGGCCGTAATTACCATCAACAAATTGCAGGACAAGGAGGTACAAACACAAAAAAATTCTCTATGCTTTATGCTTTGCAATATTTATTTTTAATTTCGCAGACGCCACTGGATGCCAACTGTGTGCTATTCCAAATCATTGCCAATTTCATTCTCTACACGGCCATCAACGTGGCCGGCATGTACACCAAGTATCTGACGGACCGCGGCCAGCGCTTGGCCTTCATCGAGACCCACAAGGCCATGGAGCACAAGAAGGAGTCCGAAAAGGAATTGCAGCGCACTCAGAAATTGCTTGATTCGAGTGAGTTCCAAAAAACTTAAATTATTATTTAAACTCAGAGATAATAACTGAGAAAATATTGAGAATTATCTAACGGCACTTCAGTTTCTATGGGATTGGTGTATTAAAGTTTTTTATTTGTATTCTTCATAATTTCATTTTAGCTTACTGTTACTAGAAATATTAACTTATGCTAAAGGTTTAATTTTCTATTGAATATATAAAAATGTACACAAATGTAAACCTAGGTAGAGGTTGCTATATAAAATTTGTTTTATTCATGCATATTTATTGTGTATCTAGAGACTATCCATTGATATCCTTAAAGCAACATATTTATTAGAAAAATATTAATTTTCTTTGAAGAACACATGGTAGATTTTTTTTATATATGTATATACTTATAAATATATATAGACGTAAAACAATAATTTAGTCTTGAAAAACGTAGTCTGACAGGAGTAAGAGATAAAAAATTCTAGTATTTGTTACTAAAGTGAACTTAGAATTTCACGCGACCTTAAAGAAAATTAGATGAATCTATATATCATACAATAGTAGGATTTCACCAGGATTCGTTGACAAAGACAGATCCTTAACTAAAGACCAGGCTTTTAAAGGAATTGTCTTTTAAACATAGTTCAAGAATTTTATTATATTGTTTTTTATTCATTTATTTTAATTTATTTTGTTATATTGCATATCATAATAAATATTCATACTAAATAAATACTAAAGAACTACAAATTTTAGATAGAAATATTTCTCTATAAAACTATCAAACGATATATAGAACCTGTTTTTTTAATAAAGCACTTTCTGTGCATTGTCTAAAAACTCAGCTGTTTTTTAGAACCATAATAAAGCTATATAAATAAAAATAAAATTGCTAAATTTAATACACTAACTTGATTGATTGACAATCAAATATTAAATTTTTAGTCAGCGCTAACAAAGTAAATCTTTAGAGCAGCAACTAAACTTACCTAAGTAAATAAGAGTCAAATGTAGGCTAAAACTGTTTGAAAATTCAGGATAAGCTGTTATCCTAGCCACAGTAGACTTGCTGTCTGTTGGCCATGTCAGTTCCAAGGAATTCTCTAACCCTGGTCAGGTAGCCGACATTTGCAGGTAACCGCAGTAGTTGGTCAGAATTCATGTTTGAGGTCAGCTTCAGTTATTTCCAGTTGCTCAACGAGTGCAGACCGCACAAGATTTTCCTTAAGTCAGATTTTAATTACGTGAATTTTGTGAAATTTGTAAAATTCCTCCTGCAGTTTTACCCAACATTGTGAATAACCAAATACGCAGTGAAATGTACAAGGGCACGGATCCGACGGTCGAGACGCAGTTCAACAAGCTCTACGTCTATCCCATGGACAATGTGAGCATCCTGTTTGCGGACATAAAGGTGAGCTAAATACGGTGTAATTAAGGGGCTGCAATACAATTTAATTTGAACGACAGGGCTTTACGGAACTGGCGAGTAAAACGTCGGCGCAGCAATTGGTGAAAATTTTAAACGACCTCTTCGCGCGCTTCGATCGCATTGCCGAGGTAAGTGGCCGGCAGGCTCAACAAAAGCGTCAACTTTTCTCATTGTTGCCGCCGTGTTTGGTTCGCAGGACAATCATTGCCTGCGCGTGAAGCTGCTGGGTGATTGCTACTACTGCGTGTCGCAGTTCGAGAGCGACAACTGGAAGACGAGGCCGGATCACGCGGTGTGCAGCGTCGAAACTGGCCTGCACATGATAAAGGCCATCAAGGATGTGCGCCTGCACACGCACGTAAGTGAGGCCAAATTGTTGCCATTTAATAGAGGGATTTTTTTTCTTCTTTAGTATACAAAGTATATTGGCTTTTTAGTTGCAAAAATACTCGAACATTTAACTAACTATATTCAGCTAAAGCTTTAAGATATTGCGACAAATTAAAAGTTAGGTTAGTTCCTAACATGACTGATGAAATCCTCTAAATTTCTACATACAAACTACAGCTAAAGACTTACACATTTAAAGCTTAATAACATTTTTGCCTGTTTAAAGTTTTAAAATCATTCTGCGCTGTTAACAGCTCGTATTATACTTTTAATACGCATTGCATACTTTTAGGTGCGGGCAGAAATACACCGCAGTGCTAACAGCAAGCTGTTAGTCCACAACAGTCAAACTGTTGTGCAGCGCTGTTAAGCGGCTGTCAAGTTTTTTTTTTAAATTTAATGCCGCAAATTTTTCAGCTGTCAGCTGTTTTGCATTTCGTTCGTTTTCTTTTTTCGGCAAGCCGCTTAAATTTAACGTATATTGCACATTTGTTGTTGCCACTGGGGCGCTCCTTGTCAACCAGTAGTGGCACGGGTAACGGTGCCATGCGCCGGCCCTCGCTGGACGTGTTGACAATTCATTTGTATGCAAATCTCAGCAGAGCAAAAGGCTGCGACAAACGGCAACAAAAGCAACGGCGAACAATATGTGTTAAATTCTGCCATGTACAAGTGCAAAAAGAAAATATAAAAAAAAAATTAATAGATATTTTTTTTTTGGGCCCGTTGCCCTTTAAGCGCATTTAATGAATGCCAAAGCCGACAATTGGCTGACGCAGCCGACAGACACTGACAACGACACTGACACTGACACTGGCCCACAAAAGTATGCGCCAGCTGCAGTTGCGACTGCAGTTAAGCGCGTGCTCTGCATTTTTGTTTGAATTGTGCGTTTGTTAATTTTGCAGGTTGACCTCAATATGCGCATCGGCATCCACAGCGGCTCGGTGATGTGCGGCGTTCTGGGCAACAAGAAATGGCATTTTGACGTTTGGTCTAATGATGTTATCATTGCCAATCACATGGAATCCGGCGGCATACCCGGGTAAGTCCAGTCACGTTCTCGTTCCGGCAAGCTTTCTGTGTTTGCCATTGAAATTAGTCGCCAAATTATGCACAAAGCATTCTGTGTACCCATGGTCCTGTAATTATCCTTCTTGTCGAAAACAACATGTGGCCAACAACAATATGCTACACAACTTATTTACGGAGAGTCGACTAGTTAATACTCTCATATAACTATAATTGTAGTTGTTTGAATAGCCTGTGTCACAAAACTCTATATCATAAACTTTTTAATACCCTATAAAAAATATAATCCAATTTTAAAATTTTTTGTTATTATTAAAGTACAAAATATGCTAAAATACTTTGAACATATTTCAATATTCGTTCGAATCAAAAGAAATTTAAATCGTTTATTTCTTTCATTTGACATATGCCCAAAAAATTAAGAATACAATTTAAAATCTACTCTACATAAAAGTTTTTAACTAGAACAAAAACAAAGCGTATTTTTAACTCACTAAATTCTTAAAGCTTTGGCTTAAAAATAATATATTTCATATAAAAGTTAAATGCGCGTTTAAGTAGCGAATTAAAGAAATTTTGTATAATAAGTCATTTCCACTTAAAGCAACGTAAACATCAACAATTTTAAAGTACAATAACGTATATTTAATTAAAGTTGAAGCAATTTCAATTAAGATTCTTCGCAAGTTAATTAAATTGATTTGGCATAGCATACTTTTTGGGGCAATAAATTTGGCGTTTGGAAATCCTTTAGGTTGACCACCAGGCCAAGTTAAAGTCTGTTGATAAGAATGAAATTCCTGGCTGATTGTGCATCAACAGTTTATCGTCGTCCTCGTCAGCATAAAGTTGCCTTATCTCGATAGGAAGTGCTTTCATTATTATTTTTGGGCAGCAGGCAACTCAGATTTATTGGCAACAATTCAAGAATTCGAAATTCAAAATTCCAAGTAGCCGCAACCCGAAACGTGTTGCCAAATAACTTTGGGCCGGGCCGAGCTGTGCTATGCCTTTAAATCTTAGTCAGCCACATTTTTAATTGGCCAATTAGGGCATGTCCAATGCTGGCAGCCAACAATTGCTGGGTAATTTTTGCAAGCTCGGCGTGTTTAGACACAAGCAACCAAGAACACGAGCCAACAGCCAGGAACCACAAGCCGAACAAGACCAAAAGTAAAAGGTTTCATTTAATGCAAAATGCTTTGATGTAATTGTGGCCTAGACCAGAGCCAGAGCAGAACCTTAGCCAGCACTAGAAACAGAAACAGAAACGGAAACAGAAACAGAAACATAAACATAAAACGGCAGCACGAACTAGAAACCGATTCGTAGAGCAACCCAATTATGGAACGCACACACACACACACACACACAAAGAGTTGTGGGCGGCGAACTTTACGCACAATCGCAGAAAACGTGGGCAAATATTTGAATTTAATTTTCGCCAACTTCCATTTGTTACGCCCAATCCCCACCCCTAATCGCAACCCCATTCAGGCGCGTTCACATCTCGGAAGCGACACTCAACTGCCTGAACGATGCCTACGAGGTGGAGCCGGGCAACGGCGGCAGTCGCGATAATCATCTCAACAAGCTGAACGTGACCACCTATCTCATCAAGCGGACGGAGCCGTTGCGGTAAGTTTGAATCGCCTTGAAAGCACTTCCTTGCACGCCCGGCCTTAATCACCGTTAACTTGGCGCAGGCCCAAGCGACGCTTTGGCACGCGGAGCAGCGCACATCTGAGCAGCAGCATCGCCCCCGCCGCCGCCGCCGTCGCGGCCGCCGCCTCAACGCCCGCAACGGGCGCCCTGCCCAAATCGATCTCGGCCAGCGGCAGCGGCAACGACTGCAGCATGGGCAGCGTCGCAGCGGCGGCCGGCGGCGGCGACGGCGGCAGCATCGACGGACGCAGCCTGGAGTGCGCTCTGGCTTTGGCCGTGCAGCAGCCGTCGCAGCTGCTGCAGCAGCAGCAGAAGAAAAACATTTCGCTCAACTCGCTGCCCAATGTCGTCGAGGGCGTCGCCCTGGACAATCGCCGACTGCGCAACGGCATTGCCGCTGGCGGTGGAGCAGCTGGGGCTGGAGCTGGCGGCGCCGGTGGTCCGCCGGGAATGTCCACGGTCTCCTCGCCCACGGCCATGATGTCCGCCCCGCTCGAACAGCAGCTGCGTCCGCGCAACGGCGCCAGCATCCAAAACCTGGCGGAGGCCATCAGCGCCAAGGGATTGGTCGTGGAGGACGAGAGCACCACCGAGTGGATACCCGAAATACCGTTCAGAAATGTAAGTACACACGATAAGTTGGACATGAAGCAAAAAGGTTTAAGTAACAAAATTTATTTTGAACTAATCACTTTCAAGGGAAATTATTTTTTAGGGTAAAATTTATACCAAAACCTTTTTTATATATACAAAATAATGTAACAAGCCAAAGCTCAAAACGTAATTAATATTTATAATAATTACAATTTTATTTATTTGTTAAGTAACGACTCTAAAAAGTTTATTGGCCGGATATAAAGCAAATAGGTTTATATCCGAAACTATATAAAAAAATAATCCTAAACATTTAGCAAATTAAAAAGAATATTTTATTATATTTTTATTAATATATATATATATATAAAATACTTTTTCAAAAAGTTTAATAATTAATAATTATTATTATTATTAGTTTAGTAGAGGGTTTAAAAGGTGTCATAGCTGGATTTGAAACAAACGGATTCGCATCCGAAACTAAACAACAAAATTAATCTTAGACTAATTCACTTCGAACAACAAAAAACAAATGAAAAGGAATTTTTTTTATAATATTTATAATACTGTGACAATCCATGACTCAAACCATAATTATTATTATTAGTTTCGTAAAGACTCTAAAAGCAAATAGCTTAAAACCCAAAACTATATAAAAAAATAATCCTAAACGTGAAAATTAAAAAGAATTTATTTTATTATAATTTTATTAATATTTATATAAAATACTTTTTTATATATATTCAAAAATAAGAAAACTTATCTTAAACATTTAGCAAATGTAGAGGAAATATTTTATTATTTTTTTAATATTTATACAAAATACTTTTTTATACATATATATTTAAAAAAAATGTGACAAGCCGAGGTTCAAACCATAATCTGCACTATCAGATGAGTAGAAATTTTAAGGGGTGTATTAGCTGGATTTAAAGCAAATAGATTCGAATTCGAAACTATATCAGAAAATGAATCTTAAACTAAATAACTTCCATCAACATTTAGCAACGTAAAGGGAAATATTTTTATTTATTTATATTTTAACAACAACTTTCTAATATATGTATTCAAAAAATATGTAATAAACCAAGGTTCGAAACATAATTATTATTGTTATTAGCTTAAAGGTGTGAATCAAAAGAGTTCAAATCCCAAACTATATAAGATATTAATCTTAAACTTAATAACTTCCCCCAACATTAAGCAAAAAAAAGGAAATATTTATTTTATAAATAAAAATGACAAAAAATATTAGATTAGGAGAAAACCAATTTTACAAACCAAATGTTAAATAGAAAATTTGGTGCGAACCAAATTAATTTTGTATTTAAAACCTTGCTTACAACTATATCATAAACTTTTAATGCGCAAAAGTTTAATAGCATAACCAAACACCAGGTGGCGCTGTTGTGTCTCATTATTATTATTATAAGCTCGATTTAATAAAAATCGGATAAAATCCAAAACTATATCAGAAAATTATTCTGAAACTAAAACACTTCCATTAACATTAAATTAAATTAAATAAAAAGGAAATATTTATTTTATTAATATTAATACAATATTACTATATATACAAAATAATGTGACAAACCAAGGTTCGAACCACAATTATTTTTTTGTGATTTTTTTACTAATCTAAAAAATATAAAATTGAGTATTTGATCGATTAAAGTTTAACTTACCTTCCAGTTAAACAGTCCCGAGGAGGCTTTAAATCGCGCCGATTCCATACTGGTCGATCCCAAACTAGATCATCGCGTTTCGGTGACCGCACTGGACGAGGAGGTGAGCTAAAAAAAAGTAGAATTAACTGTGTATGAGCTAAAAGATACCCTTTACTTAAATTCAGATTGACGAATTCATCGAACAGAATATTCAAATCAATTCGAACAAGGAAATACGACGCGAATATCTGAATGCCTGGACACTGAAGTTCATCGACAAAAGCCAAGAGCAGAAATTCTGTCAGCTGCGCGAGGACATGTTCCGGTGCGTATCCTGCGTGCCCTGCAGGACACTGGGCCTGGGCCTGGTCCCTGTTAATTAATGAACTGTTGCTAATTGATTTCTGGCCTCGTCTGTTTTATGCCCGCAGCTCGAACATGTTGTGTGTGTTTGTCATTTGGATATTTATGGTCCTGTGCCAGGTCATCATTATACCACGCTGCACCACAGTCATCATTTGCCTGGCCGTGGGCACTGTGGTGCTCACCTTCTGCTGTGTCCTGGTCATGGCCGAGGAGTTTCCAGGTAAACCAAAAACCAAAAAAATTCCTCTTTATTATTTGCTGATGATTTGATTTGTTGGCCAGGTCTGCCCGGCTGCCTGAAAATCAACTCGGCCAAATTGGTCCATCAGCGGCGCCGTCGCACGCTCTTCATCTGCGGCGTCATCGTGTCCATGTGCATGCTCAGCGCCATCGGCCTGGTGCTCTGCCCCTCCTCCAGCTACAACGGCACCAACGATCTTAAGTACCCGAGCAACCACTCGACCACAGAGGATGCGACCGTCTCCTTCTCCCAAACCATTCAGCACAATTTCACAATCCGGGCTCCGGCCAACGGCGGTTCAGCGGCCATTTCGCTGGTTTCCCTCGTCAACGAGAGCTTCGTCAATTCACTGGGCTTCACCAATCTGACTACGCCGCTGGAAGCCTTCGAGCTGTCGCATCGACCCTACGCCCTGACCAGGAACGGACGCAGTCCCTTCGGCTCCGCCATAGACGACACTTTGGGCTGCGTCCATCCCGAGTATATTGTGTTCACCTGGGTGCTCTGCCTCGTCTCGCTGGCCACAGCGCTAAAGCTCTACTATTTGGTCAAGGCCATTATGGCCCTCGGCATGGTTGCGTTCTACACGACGCTGATCTTCATCAGGTTCAGCACCGAGGAGAGCTTCAGCCTGGCCAATCTGAGAAAGACCGGCATGCCCCTCGGCGTACAAATGCTAATCCTGCTAATCACATTTCTAATCATGGTGTGCTATCATGCCCGTCTAGTGGAGGTAAGTCCGCTATATAAGTCTGGTCAGGTCAGCTTAAAGCGTTCGTTCCTTGCAGGTGACCTCGCGCCTGGACTTCATTTGGAAGGAGCAGGCGGAACGAGAACTGATTAACATGAAATCGAATCGTGCGCTTAATGACACATTAATTAAGGTACAAATTCCCTTTCTCCCCCCCCTTTCCCCTCCCCCTTGATGGGTCATTAATTAAACGGTTGATTTGACTGGCTTGCAGAACATCCTGCCGGACCATGTGGCCGCCTATTACCTGTCCGACGAGCATACGGATGAGCTCTATTCGAAAATGCACAATCTGTGCGGCGTGATGTTCGCCTCCATACCGAACTTCCAGGACTTCTACTCGGAGGACATAGACAACGGCAAGGCGTGCATACGCATTCTAAACGAGATTATCTGTAAGTTGATTGATTGATTCAACTGCTCGCCACACGAGACTAATGAGCCTTGCCTTGCCTTGTCTTTTTCCTTGCTCTGGCTCCGTTTGGCCGCAGGCGACTTTGATGAATTGCTGGAGGAGCCGCGCTTCGCATCTGTGGAGAAAATTAAAACAGTTGGTGCCACCTATATGGCCGCGGCGGGACTCAATCACGAGCATTTGCGTCTACGCGGCGAGACCTCCGAGGACAGCGTCTGCGACCTGGTCGAGTTCGCGTTCGCCATGAAGAAAAAGCTGGAGGAGATCAACGGCGATGCGTTCAACAATTTCCAGCTGCGCGTCGGCATCTGCAGCGGTCCGCTGGTCAGCGGCGTGATTGGCGCCCGGAAGCCCGTCTACGACATTTGGGGGAACACCGTTAACGTGGCCTCGCGCATGGACTCCACGGGCGAGAACTGGCGCGTTCAGGTCCCGGATAACACGGCCGAGCTGCTCTGCTCCCGCGGCTACACTTGTGTGGTAAGCTCGGAAGTGAAAGACAGCGTGGAGAAAGACCAAATTCATAGTTTTTTATCTTGTGTGCAGAAACGCGGCGAGATCAATGTGAAGGGCAAGGGCATGATGACCACCTTCTATGTGCATCCCAAGGGCATTTCGGACAGCCAGCTGATCTCACCTGTGCGTTTGCCCGCCGGCATACCGCTGGCCCAGACGCCGAATCTGCAGCGGCAGACATCGCATCACGGCTCCTTCAGTGCTGTGGTCTTCAACATGATGCAGGCCACCAAGCGCAGCACAGCTATTCCAGGCACACGTAAATACCAATATATCAGCTGAATGTCCTTTCCTTAAGCGTTAATTGTGATTCGTTCATTTGTTTAGCCACCGGAACGCCCTCGCCGCAGATCCGACGTGGACACCGGGGCAGCACCTTCAGCTCGGTGCGTCTGTCCCAGAAGTCGACCACAGTGAATCCGGTGCGCCGGAACACGACACGAGTGCGCGCCCGTTCCTATCGCCAGAAGAAGGTAACATATTGTCTTGCGCAGCGAATATGCTCCATCCGACCAATAGATCTCTCTCTCCCTGCAGAGCTCCTCCAACAATTCGATCGTCACGCAGGCCAGCTCCACGTATATGCCCTCGTTTCGGCGGATCGACCAGATCGAGACGACCATATCCAAGAGCCACAACGATGCATTATAGCCTACAACGCGCACCAATTGGGTTTAAGCCAAAGTTATCTTCTTAGACGTGTTGCCAAAAAAAAAAAAGAAGAAAAATGTCTAGAATTTATTTTAAAAAAACAGTTTTTTTTTTAATTATAAAAGTCGAGCCTAATATATAAAATATCCAATTCCTTTACAATAAGCTTAGCCAGTAGAAATGGGCGTCACTTCGAGATTCATATTTATAATAAATTCATATTTGTGAATTTAGTGCTAGTTTATTGTATTGCATTATCTCAGCACAGATCTAGTCGGTTATAGATATATGTATTTGAGCACTGATATACTGAGATACCATAGCTTTTTCAATTATGAGAATTACAATTCAATTCAAAACGAATGCCAAGTTCCAAAATCTATAACATGTTTTTTTTTAAGTAGTTTTTATTAGAGATAAGTCAATATTCAATTTAGCCTAATTTATAGCTATTTTTAACAATCCAAAGTCAACAATGAGAAACGTTTTCAATTTCTTCACAAATTTAACTACACAGGTTTTTATTAAGTCAATATTTTGTAAATACATAAATTTAAAAATATATTCAAGCCCACATGAAAACCATTTTTTAGTGATTTTATGTGTAAAACGCCAATAAATTTGTAGATAAGCGATCCAAAATATATACGAATGTAAAAAATGTTAGCAGCCCACATAAAACCAAAGAAATTTATGTATGCACCTTACTGTAATTAAATAAAAGTTACAAATATAAATGTGATAAATTTAACAAGTCCAAAAAAAAAAAAAAAAAGCCGGGCAAACGGAACAAGAAAAAAAAAAACAAAACACAAGCAAAATGACCAAAAACAAAAGAAAAAAAAAAAAGAAAAAAAACATCTAAATGAATGCGGCTACAACAACAACAAAGACGAAGAAGAAGAAGACGAAGAGAAATACGAAAAAAACTACCACAAAACTATATTTTGTTTAATGGCAGATGCAGACGAATGCACCTTGTGCGAACGGACGGGGGAAGGGGAAACGGAGGAAGAGGCGGGCGAAGGCAAGTGGACAGTCGGAGCCAAAGCACTTGACGAACACAGACGGTCCAACTTCCCACGTTGGTTACGTTTCGTTGAGCGAAATGATGAAAATGCAAATGACATTCGGACACAAGCCACAAAGAGACCGACTTTGAAATACCCTATATAGAGAGATAAAAGAAATTCTTTACGTTATGCGATCAAACAGTATTTATTATTGTATTTATTTTTATGTTAATATACATACTTATTTTTAAATTAAGCCGAAAATACACTAACACATTAAAAAGTGGTATATGCCGTGTATATAGGAATGCGTTTGGGGTATGCACACCAACACACACACACACACACACACGTACAGGACGCACACGGAAATAGCAGTAACAAAAAAAAAACAACAACAGCGACAAATGTCGATGCAACCACTTGTGCACTTCCACTTATTGGCGGCGCCGGCAACGCCTAATGAATGTGCAGCATTTGCTGATAAGACGTTGTTGGTGCTGCTGTTGTTGTTGCTGTTGCTTTTTGTCTTGCGATGCGTGTGTGTGGCTTGAAGAGCAGCAATGAATGCAGCAAACAAACAATGAATGAACAATGCGAGTAAATTTAACATTTTACAGCGTCGTTTGTACATTTTAACATAGTTTACCGGTTTCTTGGCCCCTGAACCGAAACGCCCACCTAACATGAGTGCTTACACATATATGCATACATACATGTGTATAGGCACACTACTTTAAAATTGTAAGGTATATGAAATATGTATGTTCATACATATGAGTAATGCAACAATATAATTGAAACTCTCTCTTTCTCTCTCTTTCTATTCTATTGAACTAAATAAGTTCGTTTGACTGAAGACGTACTAAATAGTTTCGTTCACTTTTGGCTGAGTAAGTTTAGTGGTTCATTGATTTACACGACACAACTCTCAATAACAAAGTATCAGAAAGATTTAATATTACATTTAAGGAATTTATTTATCGTTAGAAAATTGTATTATATGTTACCATTACCACTTATATACAAAGTCAAATATAGCAAAATCATATCTTACCACTTGAGATGCGTTTGTACATATCAACACACAAAATTGACCGCATGTAGCGCACTTGACGAAATAAAACGCCCGAAACTTTCCCGGAACTCACATTGCTTCCGCTTGGCGCTAGCGCAACATGTGTGCACCAGTCCTAATTTACGATGTGTATGTGTGCGTGAATGTTTTTGTGTGTATTTACCGGCGCATCCCCTGTTGCTGAGCATTTTCAGTTTCATTCATAAAATTTTAGCCGGTTGAAAGTAATTTTAACTTTCTTTGTGGAATGTTTTCACAACTTGCTTGGCAAGGATTTTATAAGAGAACAGCGTTTAGCTTTATATTTTTCTAGAATAGCCAATATATTTTATTCTTGCTCAAAAAATCAAATTATTTTCTTTAATTCGAGCGTTTTGCGCCAATACTCAGCTGTTCGATAAGTCGCATCGCTTTCAGTGTTAGGAAACGTTTCCGATTATTTTTGCTTACGACTAGAACTCCACTCACAATTTGTTAACGATTTGCCACAGCAAACATCTAATGCAGGGGAACAACTAAAATATTTTGTATAAACGCATTGCGAATCAGCCATTTATAGCCACATAATCAAATATTTTTTAAAATACCTATACCACATTCATTGTATTAACAGCATACTATCTTATGGGTTTTCTCTCTCTGTTGAGTCTCTTGTTGTATCGTTTCTTTTTCTTCGTCTTCCGTTTGTATGCCGACCGTCTCTCATTGTCGTTTTACCTCTCGTTGCGAACGGTCGTACGTTGTTGCGCGCGAGTTTTATTTCGTTGCATTATACTACTCGCTCTCTTGCACCAGTCGAAATCGGAATATTTTTTTATTAGCGTTATTTTTATATACTCATGTATTCGTTGTCGGTTTTATACAGTATTGAATAGAAACGCACAAGTGATGTGTATATATGCAATTATCTTGCTGACAGCAACAATCAAGTGATGTTTAAAGCATTTATATATAATAAAATCAACAAAAAAATCTCATACAAAACGCATACGTTGTAGTCTAGCGGTTGCGGTAGAACGAAATCGAATTATTTCCATTTACAATTCTTATCTAAATGCAACACTGTCAACCAACACCAACATAATGCTGTTGAAAAAGAAGCGCTATATGTGTAAAGAGCAGGACGACGCTATTGACATCGTCGATGTTGTCGAGGCAAGCAACAACAGAAACACCAACGCGAACAACAACAGCAGCAGTAGTTATGGATCCAACATGGCTGAAACACGCGAAGTCCGAATCGAAGAGCAATTAAAAGTGAAAATTGGTATGTAAAGCTGTGCAAATAAATGAAAAACCCTCAACCAAACACTAAACGAACATCGTCTGCGTGAAAAGTAACAAAAAATTGCTCGCGAACGTTAATTTTACTCTGTGAAAAGTGTATTGGAATGCAAGCGCGTCGCCAGGAGGCGCCCAAGCAAATGCGAAATATACAATTGAAGATGCAATATAAAAGAAAAGCTAGCAGCAAAACGATAGTGAATGAGTGATTGGAGAATATGCGAAATGCAATTATATGCAGTTTTAATGGTCAACAAATTGCAACAAGAAATTCTATTTCGTTATTTTTTTTGGCTGAAAATGCACTATTTCGTTTGTGAGTATGAGTGTGAGGTAGAAGCGTGCGGTGCTGTTCTCGCGTATGGTACAGCCGCCTCGTGGCATCTCGCTCAGACAACACTCGCGTGTGTGTTTTTATTCGATGCAGCAAGCAACAAACGAACATTTTACATGGTTGTTGCTGTTGCTGGCAAAGCCAACACGAAGCTAGTTCCGCTGGCTGTTTTGTCGAGCAGCCGACACTGTTGCCGTTTGCCTGGCTGAATGTTACGGCATTGCCCCCCGCCCCCGCCGCGTGCAGTTGCCCCTTTTTGTGAATGAATTTCGTTTGTGTGAGTGACGACGACGCTTTAGCCTGAGCGCATGTGCCAACACACGCATACATATACATACATGTGCACATACAGAGATGTGTGGGTTTTTTCATGAATGGAATTCGAATTCGGTGTACTTTTCTCTGGTGCTGCCGCCTACCACACACACACATGCAAACATCTCATCTCACCAACACAAAAGCAAATTTGTTGTTTTATGAATGATTATCAAGAGCAGCTGAATTGCGATGTGCGTTGCCGATAACCTCGTTTTTTTTTGCCTCGTTTTACTGCACGTCTGTCCGCTGGCGAGTGTCGATAACAACAAAAAAGCTTCTTCACATCGATTAATGTGTGCGCCAATATCGAAAAAGGTCAACGTCGCCGAATGCTCATGAATGGGCACCACTCGCACCTCTATACCTGGCTCTCTCCCACTCCTACTCTCGCTGTCTGCTCATAACTGTAACCACTTCAGCATTTGCGACTAGACAGATTCAAGCTTTTGCGGTTTATTTGGTGTACTTGACTGGTTTTACATTTCCTGTATCGCCTTTTTTGTCGCTCTTGGTCTTGTCGTTGTCGTCGTGTGAAAACAGAATTATGAAAGCAACAGAAATACGAAAAAAACCACATTCAAAACGTGCGACACAAACAACAACAACAACGTCAAAAAAGGGCTACATCAATGTATGTGTGTGTGGCCTCCTTTGCTTGCCAGCGTCGTCCGCTCGCATTTCACACCTGCACGAGCCCCCAACTCTCCGCAAAATAAACATATCTTGATACACATTTATTTTTACCTCTTTTCCATATTATTTTTAAAGAAACCACGCTGTCGGGCTCTTCTCAGTGTCTTGCTTTGCTTTTTTTTTATTTTCCGCCCAAACAAATTCAATCTGTGCGTCGTCCATAAGTAGCTTTAGCTACGCTTCTCTGTCGCCCCTTTGCCCTTGGCGTCATAAATTATATGCAAAGCTGCTGCTGTTGCTGCTGCTGCTGTTACAGCAACAACAGCAACAAACATTGTATCAGCTTTTGATTTCCGTTTCCCATCACATGAATTTCCTTTCTTTCGTGTGTGCGGTTTCGGTCGCTTCGGGTTCTTTGGCATAAAACTTTTGCTTTTTGCGTTTGCTGGCTGCTCCCCTTCCCAACTCAGATCGTGTGTTGTTGCTGTTGTTGCTGCTCTTTTTGCACGCTTCAATTGTTTTCGCATGCGCTAGCGTCTTCTTACTGTTGTCTGTCCTGCAGTCCGTCCAGCCAGCCGCTTCCTTTTTGTCTTTAACGCAGCGCAAACTCAGCTGTCTTTTCACCCGCTTTTGGCATAATGCTTCCTCAGCAGCTTTTGTGTTGGCTCTTCAAATTTATATACATACATACTCTTTGTCAAGGTGGTGGGTTGACACTTATAATGAGGTTTATCAACTTTTTGCACCGCTTACAAAAAAAAATATGTTACTGAAATATGCATAAAAACAAGAACAATAACAGCACAAAACCTGTTACACATTAAGAATGTGCTCTGTGATCCTTAATATGATATGATGCTTTACATCCTGTATGGCTTATTATTATTTGGCGTATTTGATACATTTTTAAAGTATTTGAAATACCTTGTTAAAGAAGGAAAGTTAGATGATGAACATTTTTGACGATGAGTATATGTATTTTTTTTCTGTGTAATATTCATGACAATTAATGTTTATCATAAACTATAAGCATATAGTAACCTTTTGCAATCGCAAATTTAACGTTCATTCCATTTCCTCCATCTATCCATCCATCCATCCATCCGTTCGTTCATCCACTCTTCATTTTGTGCAGTGTGCCCGGTTGTTTGTGTCTGTGCATATTTTCTCAAGTTTCATATATTTCCACTTCATTATGCTTTGCATGCTTAATAATAATACTTCCACTTCGTGCTCAGTTTCAATTACACAAAGTTTCGCTTTTGTTTCTTTTGTTGTTGTTGGGGCTTTCCATTTTGTTGGCTGTTGCGATTTCTACACCAGCCAGCACTGACCGAAATTGGCGTAATACTTTTCCACTTAATTAAAATGTTTAGCGCGCATAACCTAAATTTAATTTTCTATAGGAGCGCAATCTCACCGTTGGGTGGGGATCACCCTCCTCTAATACCCCGTAGCCCGTATATTTGCATTTTTTGGCCTGTAGGGGGCGCATTACGCGCTCCATTCCGGCTGTGACTCATAGCTGACTCATGAAATGGATGCTAGACGAGAGACCCAAGACAAGATATGCAATTTATGCTGAAATATTGATGACAATTTACATGACGCGACAGCGACACCAAAGCTGACAACTCAGTCAGTTTGTAATGTGGTGGTGTTCAGTGGTGTTCAGTGGTGCAAAGGGCTGCGAGTGGGTTAACATGGGCCACACACGCACTGGATTCTGTTGAACTTGAAAACACTAACAAGTAGCTGACAGTTGTAGTTGTTGTATGTGCTTGTAACAGACATAAATAAGCACGCATTTCTCTGTCAGTGTGTGTGTGTGTGTATGTTTGTGTGTACAACAAGAAATAGTTTTGCCTAAAAAAGGCAATTAATTAAAAGCCGGTTGCTGCTGTTGTTGCTGTTGTTGTTGGTCTTGGGGCCCGGCCAGCAAATCCCAAACTGGTTGGTTAGTTGCCTGGCCATGTTCTAGTCTCTTTTTCTCTGATCTCTGTTGATCTTCTCTGGGTTTGTTGACAATTAGTCTGCCTTGTCGTTGGTCGTGTTCCTTTTGTCTTTGTCGGTTTCTTTTTAATTTTGTTAAATCATTTTTCTAATACATACATTTTTCTCTTGTAAGCTTTGCTCATTTTGTACTTGTTATATTTTGCTGAACAACAATTAGAATGGCATCTTTTCTTTTGAAAAATGCTTTATTAGACATTAGGTCGAACAATAAAATACTCTTGATGATCCCTTCAAGTAATAATATTTAAAAAATTATATATCTCGAGTTCAAATTAAGCGGATTTTTTATAAAACTGCTTTGGTTTAAGGTTCTACTTGGTTAAAATGTTTTATATTAGCTTAAAGCACAAAAAAATTCATGGCAATTTGTTGTTCTTTTGCAATTAAAAATGTTTGCCTTGGATTTGTCTTTTTTTGTAGTTTTTATAAACGTACATAGTTATAGTATATTTGAGCTTTAATTAGTTGATCTCAAGGCTTTGGTTTTTATGTCCAAAAGAAGCGGCTAGTTGATGTAGTTAAAGCAATGCTTTCAATAATTTTGCTGTTCTTTTTAGTTGTTAGTTGTTGTTCTAAAGAACAACCACATTTGTTGTATGTAATTAGCGCGTTACTAAAATACTTTTTATTCAGGTCGCCTTCGACTCGGCCTCACAAAAGCCTTGCTATGGACTTTTGTGGCAATGTTGTTTCACTTGCTGCTGTTGCTGCTGCTGCTGCTGCTGCTGCGTTGATTAACATCAAAAGTTGACAACGTCATCGATTTAATGACGCTGTTCATCATCATCGTCATCATCATCATCATGATGATGATGAGGTTGCGACTGGCGACAGCTCGAATGATTAACATTTGTCTTTTACTTTCTTACCCAACAATAATGACGCAGCATATACAGAGAGTGTTTTCCCCGCCTCCTCCGGATGGATATGCTGTCTTTTATGACTTAACGCTTGACCTCATCTCGCGTACACTTTGATGTGTGTTGACTGTTGCTTGGGGTCAGCCATGGGTTACTTGTCTTTGGGGAGCCCCACAAGGCTTTGAACTTCACGCTGTGCTGGCGCTTCTTTAGGGCTTACATTAAAATACAGAACAGAAGTTCACTCGTGTAATTTGTTATTAAAACTTGAGTTTTTCCCCCATTTTCTCTTTTCCAGTACATAAATAATTTTTATGCAATTATTTATGTTCGCTTCGCTTGTTGCTTGTTTCGTTTGTGGCCAGACTTGGAAATGTAAAGCATTTGTTGAATCTGGGGACATATTTTAAGTGTTGTCAAGAATAACAAGGTGTTTAAAAGGGTTGTAATGTGGGTTTACTTAGTTCTCATAGACATTCCATTTCAGATAAGATTTATTGTAGACAAGTTTGTAGATAACTATAAAGTTGTACTTGATCGAGAACAGTATATAGTATATATAAGTAAACCCACACGATGCAATATTTGTTTCAATGCGCTGTGGGCGTTTAAGAAAAGTTTATTTGTTATTATTTTTATTATAAAAAAAACTTAGCAACTTGGCGTCAAAGCCGTTCTGGCTTTGTTGTTAATTAATTTAGAGGTTTGCCATAGTTAATAGGCGTCTATTTTTGGTCACATCCAGAGGCCGCCTAGTTCGTCAAGCATGTCGCCGCTTTTTAAGATGCGAGTCGTGTGTCGACGTCGTCAAGTTGGTGACAAAGTCACTGACTTGACTGATTGCCAGCCATGGCTAATTGAAGGTTAATGGCGCCAAAACAGAAAACACAAAAAAATATGCTTGGCATGCCACATGAGACATGAGACGACCTGTCATAATAATACATTTATAATTAGTTGAAGTTGCACTAAAAAACTGCTCGCACATAAAAGACGCTGTAGAGCTGCTGAATGAATAATATTCAGGCAATTGAAGTACTCGAAAATATATATAAAGCAACCACAACAACCACAATATTCCACTGCCAACCGGCAATGACAAGGAAAAAAAGCGGTTACTCATTGCCATATTGATTATTGAGGCGCTGACAATAGCCCAGACATGAAATTGATAACCAAAACAAGAAAGAAATTCTTTCAGCATCGCCACCAAAAATAAACTGAACAACGTTTCAGAGATGCTCTTTCCAAAAGCAAAAAAAAAAAAATAGAACGCTCATGTATAAAAAACACTATAGTTATATGGCATATTTATAACATGGTATAGTAAGATGGTCAGTTGGATGCATGAGATAGGTTTAAAAATGAAGAGCTAAACTCGGCTAGAAACAGGGTTAGAATCTTACTTGAAATTCTCGCATTGTTTAAACCATAAACTAAACTGAAATCAAACCAATTACAATTAAAATAAGGATTTCTTTTAATTCTCAAAGAATCATATAATTTGCATAGACCTAGATTCGAACCATGTTTAATTAGTTTCACCAATCGCATGTAGGGCCAACTTTTTTTGTGGCTACAACCAAAGATAAAACCAATCTAAAACTAAATCCCCAACTTCTTCTTAAAGTAGCTAAAACTTTGTGCAAAGCACATAACTTTTTAAAGATAAGAGTTGCCAACTGTGCGACAAAGTTAATGATATCATTTAGTGGTGAGTGTGTTTAAAAAAAAAGGCTACGTCAAAACGGGAGGCAAACGGCCATCAACGATCGACCGATCACCGATCATCGATCGATGACGCTAATGAAAAGCTATAAACACACGCGAGCTGAAGCCAAACAACAGACAACTAGGCAGGCAGGCAGGCAGGCGAACAGGCGAGAAGATGATCATGTGGATGAGAAACGTAATCAGACCGGAAATCGATCGGCACGTACAGCGGCCAACACTCAGAAACGCAACAGATGAGAATCAGAATCAGAAAGAGAAAAAGAAGAAGGCCAGAAGAGAGAGAGCGCAGATTCGAGCGGGTTTTTCTTTTTTCCACTAAATGATTAAAATGGGGCGCATTTCTACAATGCTTACTTAAAGCGAGAACATCGAATGAAAATTGCAGAAGTGAAGTGCACTAAACTGGATTTTCTCGCTAACTATAACCAGTTACTTCCTTTGGACCCAATTATATAAGGCCTGTAAACCTTTTGAATGTACTTAAAATATACCCCAAAACGGATGTGGTAAACGGAAAAAGGAAGTTGTTCGCAGGGCTCTGGGAAATGAGTGCAACAATATTGTGAATAACTAGCAATAGAATCAACAAGAAGCAGGCTATAAAAAAGATATGTGTATGTGCACATGGATCTGAGGGCGAGCACCTTTGCCTCAAATCTGCATAAAGTGCAAGTAATCTTTGCGCTCGACAGGAAGCTGACGTTTAGACAAACGGCCAGAGACCCAGACAACATCATCATCATCTGTCTGTAAATCTCTCATCCGCTGACGCGGCAGCGCGAACAAAATATATATCCATATATAATATAAATATATGTACAACCAGCGCGAGGGAATTTATCTCTATTTCCGTTTCTTTTGCATAAAAGTTTCGCTGGCCTTTTTATTTATTTCATATACCCTTGCAATAAGCATTCTATTTATCCTATGCCAGTTGTAACGAAAATGTGAAAGGTTTTGAATCAATCTCGATCAATCAATATTGTTTTAACATTCATTTCGCGTCCGTTTAAAGTTTAAAGTTCGCATAGGGATCTTATTTTGTTTTAGATTAGACAAGGATATTTCTTCAAGGGTATTAGTATGTCGGTACTGTTAAGTTTTACCTGTTTTAGAATTTATTACACTACGCCGCCTCCGCCGCATGCTCCAAAACACACACAAACACACACACAGATCCCCCACAACGACTTCTTTTTCTTTAGACTGTTTTTTTCTGTGCTCGTTTTTTTCACTTTTATACACTCGCTCTTGAAGTAATCGCCTCATTAATTCGCGGGCGTTTCATGCTGCACTGAATCAATTTGCATATTGTGCAAAAAGGAAAAAACGAAAGAAAATGGAAAATGGAAAGAAAAACGCAACGCAGAGATAGGAGTTTTGCTGGCATGGCGAGCATAAAAATAAAATCTACTTACAAAGTCTTTAAATTTAATTTTCCTTTTGCCATTTTGGGGGGCCTGGAAATTGAAAGCATTTAATGAGTCTGTTGAAACACGAGGCTGGCGTTTTTTTTTTTTGTTTTTTAACGTTTACATATACATACATATATACAGATGTACAAATTCATCTATAAACAGACTTTATTCTCCTGCTGCACGAATCGTGCCGTAATTTTGTGTTTGCGCATGAATGACATTGACGACGGGCACACTCCATGGGCAAATGTCAAAGTTGTTTTTGGTTGTTGTTTTTTTTTTTCTCATTTTATATATAGTTGAGTAGGTGGGGTCTGTTGGGGCGGCTGGCTTTAGAAGTTATACCACATGGTACACGTGTATCGGTGGCTATTATTAGAGCCCCATCATCAATGAAACTGAGTTGGCGGGGGAAAAGTCTGCCAGAGATATCTCCTCATATAATCATATAAGCTGATTGAAATTTAACTACGAGACATTACGTTAAGCACTCTGCTTCGAATCTTGTTACCAGAACCAATTTAATTTTCAATTAACTCAATATATATAGACATATGAGCTAATTAGGCAATTCCATTTTTACAATTCGTGTGAGGTAAAAATTATTGAGAATAGGATTTGAACGAATGGAAAAGTAAAATTAAAGTAAAATCAAACAATAATACATTCTTGAAAAGTAAACCAAAAATAATAAAATTCCCAGATTTTATTGATAACAATATGACGAACCAATAATAATGGATTATACTAATACAAAAAAAATATAAATAAATAAAATTCCCGCATTCCATTAGAAAAAAGTCACCAAAAATTGTTGCTAACGGCAATGTGACAAAATTTTTTTTATAAATAATCAGGGTTTTTTTCTTCTCTTTTTTAAATATATACGAACAATTATGTTGATACTTGGGTGAATACGCGAAAAATGCACTGACTTAGCTTCCGCTTGAGTTAAAAATGAAAAAAAGCCCTCGTTTGCATTGGCTTCTGTATTTTGTTTGCTTTGCGGCGTGCTTGGCATATGTAAAATAATATGATTTTATTGTTAACTGTGATGAGTGATGGGTGCCGGCAGCTGAACGATTTCGCAATCATATTTCGAAATTTCTATAGATTATTTACTGGAAATTCGTTATCTGTTTAATGCAGTGGGCCTTAGCAAATATACGCTTTCCCTATGGCCCAAAAATGATTGGGCATAAAACCCAAGTCATAAGCCGCCGCCGCTGCCGCCGCAGTTGTTAAATTTAGCAAATGCTGCCGTCAACTTAAATGGAATTTGACGATGTATGGGAGTATTGTCATATGATAACGCCACGCAATAGAAAAATAAATAAAAACAAAAGAGGGAAAGAGAGAAAAAAAAAACAAGCATAAATTAATTTAGTATAAATAAAGCGTCACAAGCAGACAACATTCGGCGGTTTATTATTTGACTGGAATTCCCTCTGCCAACAAAAACACACAGGCAAAACAAAATAAATGTGAAAACGGCAGCGTGCGATGCCGATTCATGAATCATGAACAACGAACGACCGAATGAATGAATGAATGAAATTGACTGTCGTCGTGTCGCGCTACACGGTCAAGAGAGCAAGTCAGAGCAACTCAGAGAAAGACAGAGAGAGAGAGCGAGAGAGACAGTGACAAGCGAGCAAGCGATATGAATAACAGGGGCGGAGAGCAAAGAGTAAAAGCACTTTTGATTTTTGTCATTTGATTTGTATTTTATTTCATTTTCTTTTTTGTGTTGCTGCTTTCGTTTGTGTTTTTGCATATAAAATGTGCCGCTGTTATTTTATTTTTTTTTTGATCGTTTGCTTTTGACTTTTACGTTGGTTGCTCTGCTTCCATTCATAAAAAGAAACATGGAATGCCACGACGAAAGCAAAAACAACTAAAGCAACGGCAACGACGACGACGACGACGTCGTCTTTTGTTATCAATCGTATTTTGTTGGTGTTTTTCTTATGATGAGAGAGCAGGCGACAGCAGCAGATGTGCGAGCGTGTAAAAGCACCGTTGTTTTGCTACCAATACACAGGCACGAATTGCCAGGCAAATATAACCCAATTGATTGCTATGCCAAAAGACATTAACGCACACAAACACACACAGAGTAGTTTACCTAGCCCAAACAGCTGTGTAAATAGGAAAGACACCTTCACACACACACACACACAGACACAGGCACACTTTGTTAAAAGCTGCGCAACATTTTTGCGCATTGCTTTTGCATTGCCTACATGCTGCCTAGCACGCACGCACACAAACACACACACATACACGTACATGAATGAATACGCATTATATTTCCGCTCGACTGCTGCTAATTTTTTTTTTATATTTCTTTCATTGAGCAAACGTTGCTTTTTCCCCTCTGCTCGCAACTACCGCTGGTCATTGCCTGATTAACTTGGCTTATCAAGGCAACAACAAGAACAACAACAAAAACAGCAACACAAGCAGCGCACTGTTATTATTAACTTTTAACACTCGAGACAGGGACAGGCCGTCTAGTCAAGCGCCAGCCATTGTTGTTGTTGCTGCCGCTGCTTTTGCTGCTGCTGTTTTTTATGCCCAGGTGGCCGCGCATCGATAATGCAATTTATCGGCGAACAAAACGCAGGCACAGGAAGTCACGTTGCTGTCGGGCTGCCCTTTCGCGGCATCAAAGCGTGTGCCGACAAAACGAAACGTTCAAATATGATGTGCTGAATAAATTGTATTTAAATGCAATTCGTAAAAATAATAAAATAAAATAAAATAAAAATATGTGTAGGCACTCCCGAGCGATAACCAAAGATATTTGCGAAAGCTTGCAGGTGTCAAGGTTAATAGTTGATTTGTTGTTATCAGGTTTATTATACGTACATATGCGCGACATTTATTTAATTTGCAATTTCTTTGTTTTTTGTTTGCGTTGCTCTTGCAGGTGAAGCAAAAAACCTGAGCAGTCGTAATGCGGCTAATACCAGCTGCAGCACGCAAGGCACACGAGATGTTTACTGCACCATTGCTTTGGATCAGGAGGAAATATGCCGCACACCCATCAGCGAACGCACCCTGTCGCCATTTTTTGGCGAAGAGTATCAGTTCAAAATACCGCGTCGCTTTCGATATCTATCCGTCTATGTGTGGGATCGGGATATGAAGCAGGACAAGCCAATTGGTAAGATCGCAATTAAGCGCGAGGAGCTGCACAAATACAATCACAAGGATCATTGGTTCTCGCTGCGACCCGTCGACTCCGATTCGGAGGTCCAGGGCATGGTCAACATAACCGTCGCCTTTGAGGAAGTGCCGTCCCTGTCGGAGAGCATCGAACTGGTGCAGCACACTTTGCCCCATCATCAGCGCGCCCATCTCAACGACTACAAGGAGAACAACGAACTGAGCAACATTCAGCGAAGCGCTGCGGCGGCCTCCACAAACGTCAACACGGCGGGCATGACTCTGAAGACGCGGGCGGCCGGTCTGTTTGGACATGTCCATCATCAGCAGCAGCAGCAACAGCTGCTGCAAGCGCAACTGGCAACATCCTCGACAGATCAGCTGGCCAATTGGAAGAATGCGCATGCGCGCAATGTCCGCGTCGCGATTCGCGTGCCCGCCTGCGTTGATCTGGCCAAGAAACAGGGCACCTGCGATCCGTTTGTCATCTGCACCGCCTACTACAGCAACAAGCAGACCATGATAAAACGCACAAAGCTGCGCAAAAAGACCGTAGATCCAGAGTTCGACGAGGTCATGTATTTCGATCTATCCATTGACTCTGAGGCTGGCAACACGGGCGCTGGCACCGGCACCACGAATAGCAACAAATCTGCCGCGTCACTGGAATCGTCGGCGAATAAAGCGTATGCGATTTATCCGCTCGGTGGTGCTGATCTCTGCGAGATTGCCGTTACGCTGTGGCATGACGCACATGGCGCTATGGCGGACAAGGTGTTCCTCGGCGAGGTGCGCCTGCCCATGCTCAACAAACAGCAGCAGCAGGCGGTGCAGCCAGCTGCCTGGTATTACCTCCAACCACGCACCGCAACGTCCACCTGCCGATCCCTGAATGCGACTCCTCGTTCCTGCGCCACGCCGCCCGGCACGCGGCTTAGCGTCGACTCGACAATTGGCTCGCTGCGTCTGAATCTGAACTACACTGCCGACCATGTATTCCCGCTTGCCACCTATGATGATTTGCTGAATCTGCTTCTGGAGTCGGTGGATCAGCGACCCATCACCCTGTCCCCGGTCTACATTCTGGGCGAACTGGTGTCGGGCAAAACGGAGGTGGCACAGCCTCTCGTCCGTCTCTTTACGCACACGGAACGCATTGCGCCCATTATTAAGGCGCTGGCCGATCACGAGATCTCTAATCTGACCGATCCCACGACTATTTTTCGCGGCAACACACTCGTCTCCAAGATGATGGATGAGGCTATGCGGCTGTCGGGTCTGCACTATCTGCATCAAACGTTGCGTCCGGTTTTGTCGCAAATCGTTGCCGAAAAGAAGCCCTGCGAAATTGATCCCAGCAAGGTGAAGGATCGATCCGCGGTCGACACAAACCTGCACAATCTCCAGGATTATGTGGAGCGCGTTTTCGAGGCGATCACAAAGAGTGCTGCACGCTGTCCCAAGGTCCTCTGCCAGATCTTTCACGATCTGCGCGAGTGTGCCGGCAAACATTTCCCACGCAATCGCGAGGTGCGCTATTCGGTGGTTTCGGGCTTCATCTTTCTGCGGTTCTTTGCGCCCGCCATACTGGGTCCCAAACTCTTTGACCTGACCACGGAGCGACTGGTAAGTACAAAACTTCCATTCATTTTTAAGTATTGTTGTCTAACTGTTGCATTTGCTCTTTGCAGGATGCCCAAACGAATCGTACGCTGACGTTAATCTCGAAAACAATCCAATCACTGGGCAACTTGGTCAGTTCGCGCTCCTCACAGCAGCCCTGCAAGGAGGAATACACTGGCGAGTTGTACAAGAAGTTCTGCACGGAGAAGCACGTGGATGCGGTTAAGCACTTCCTTGAGGTCATCTCGACGCCGAATGCCTGCGAGTCGCCCAGCAATCAGCTGCAAGCGATGCCCCAGTTGCCACTGGAGCCAGTATTACTAAAGGAGGGGTAAGTTCTTTTTCTGAGGCTACTTAGAGTTTAGTTGGAAAACAATTGATAGATTCCATGTTGTGCCCGTTGGTACTGTCCACAGTTTGGCACAATTGAACTTAGTTCTTATGCTATCGATAGTTTTCCATTCTTACTATCTCCCTTAGTACATACTTATATTCCCAATTTTGTATACACTACATTTTGGTTGATTACGCTTTATTTTATTCTAATACCAAAACTTTCTTTATCTTTCTCTTCTTTTACGCGCGTGCTGCTTTAAAAAAAAAAAAAATATAAAAAATATTAAACCCATATCATCACATCACGCCCAACAACAAATTCCCATCACTCATCCACACACACATATACACGCACACACACACGCACGCACGCACACACATCTAAATCATTTGCACAACCAAAAACAATACTAATGTCTAGCGAGGGGTAAGAGAAAATTTGCTTTTATTTTTCGGAACGTTTATTACTGTTGTTTTTTTTTTTAATATATTTCATTTTGTTACTTTTGAATTACAAACAATAGTAATTTAGCATTTAATGCATAACATTTGCTCATTTGTGTTTTCGTTCTCTTTTTTCTTTCTTTGCTATGCGTGTCTTTCCCCTCGCTTGCTCTCTCTCTCTCCCCCTTTGGGCGCGCAGCATGATGACCAAATATCCGACATCCCGCAAACGCTTTGGACGCCAATTCAAGCAACGTTACTTTCGCCTGACTACGCACTCGCTCAGCTATGCCAAGTCGAAGGGCAAACAACCCATCTGTGATATACCGCTCGAGGAAATCGGAAGCGTCGAGCAATTGAAAGACAAGAGCTTCAAAATGCAAAACTGCTTCAAGGTGAGTTGCAACCAACTACTAAAGATCAATCGTTCGATAAGTTTGGTATGGTACGGTGTGGATGTTAAGTAAGTGGAACAGCATACCAGGCATTTGAAATGCAAGCAAATACAGACACGCCTCGTTGCAGTTGGCACAAATGTGAGAAAACACACACACACACACACGCACACTCACAGCATACACAAGCATAGATTACTGCAAGTAGAGTTGTGCATCGCAGCTCATTTTAAAGAGTTAATTCAATCGTCAAATTATTCGTTGTTCGTTTTGTTCTCATTATCGTTTGTTTTGTTCATTTGGGTTCTATTATTGCTACGTTTTGTTTCGGATATGTTTCATTAATTATAAATAAATGTTAGATGTAAAATTAGAAGAACAAAAAACCAAAAAAATTATAATTTATTATGTGGAACGTTATTCATTTATTTAGTTAAGTGAGTAGTTCAATCGGTCTTATTTAAAACAAACCAATACAACTCTGTATGCATTTCGAGAATAGTTTTGTCTTGATTATACATAAGTATACACATTTATTTTACATGCAGCAAATATACCCAATTGAGCGTACAAAAACAACAATGCAAATACAATACCGGAAACGCACAAGTTTACAAATGCAGTTTTATAAATAAAGTAGGCGCAGGCAGCCGCCCACACAACTCAAAAGGCGGTTCGTTCAATTCCACATGCAAAAGAGTTGAGAGAGCGCATATTGCGTGTGCGTTTGTGTGTGTGAGTAGGCTGCTGCACTTTTGGGCATCGTAATCGGGTATCGATAACTTAACTTACAATGCAATTGGCAACAAGATTCAACTATGATTCATCCTGAGCTACTTTACGTAAAAAGAAAATCTGTACTTTAATTGCAAAGGGCACCAGCAGCAGTAGCAGCAGTAGTAGTAGTAGCGACATCAACATCAACATAAACTTTCACTTATCATTTGTGTATCTATCTAGACGCGTTGCGTCTATGCAAATGGCAAGCTTGCAATTAAAAATAATTAGCATTAAGATGAACAAAGAGTTGGCAACGCCATTCCAACTACCAGCAGGCAGCCATTGTTGTATTCTTTTTTTATTTCTGTTTTGCGGCGACAAAAAGGGAAATTTCAAAACTAAGTTTTATAAAGAATTCGGTTACGTTGGTGGCGCGCGTGGGATTTTCGCTGCGTGTGAATTGTCATTTGGCGCGATTTCACTGCGCAAACAATTGTTTGGTAAATGGTAACAGAATTAAAGTACATTTATTTTATAGGCTGAAAGTGAAAAGAACGCAAATAATATATACATATTACCCATTTGGCACTCCATTCACAGATCGTGCACAAAGACCGCCCGCTTATTGTACAAACAACGAACTGCGTCGAGGAACGCGAATGGTTCGACCTACTGCACAAGATCTGCCTAATGAACTCCATCCGCATGCAATACTTTCATCCTTCGGCCTTCATCAGCGGCTACTACAGCTGTTGCGGTCGCTCCGACGAGAATGGGCCCGGCTGCAAAAACGTCTCTGCGAAGGAAATGGACTACTTTCAAATGGATTTGGTCACTGCCCTTGATCCGGCGCTGGATCTGCAGCGCATACACACGCTCATCATGTCCAATATGAATCTGCTGGATGCGCTGCTCGATCCGCTCGCCTACCATCAACATTTGCCCCTGCCCCAGCAGCAGCAACAACAGCAGCAGCAAAACAATCCGCTGGTGCCGCTGGCCAGCGCGCTGCAGCAACAGTCGCCACAGGCGTTCGTCGAGTTCAAGAAGACCATCGAGAAGCTGCGCGAGAAGGCCTATGCCATCGATAAGGATCATCGCGACTATAAGCAGGGCATAACGCGGCAGCTCAAATACGGCAGTCGGCAGGCACCGATCGGCGATGACAACTATTGGCACATGATGCGTGCCGCCGGCCAGCTGAACTTGCAGCATCATCACCAACAGCAGCAGCAGCAGCAACAACAGCTGCAGCCCGTGCTCCCGCATATGCAGCATGTGCGTGCACTGCCGGCAACAACCAACAGCAGCAACAGCAATATGAATGTAAACGCCTACTTTATGCACAATCTGCAGCACCAGCAGCAGCGGTTGCAGCTACAGCAGCAGCAGCATCAGCAGCAGCAACAACAACAGCAGCAGCAGCAGCATTATCAGCAGCAACTACGCAACCAGCGACACAACAACAATAATAACAACAACAGCAGTAGTTGCGGTAACGCATCATCGTCCAGCCCATCATCGACCACATCGAGTGTGGTGGCGGCCCCACCCAGCAGCAGCAGCAGCAGCAACAACACCACCAACGCCTCAGTGGCTGTGGCAGCCGCTGCTGTTCTGCCGAAGCCAGCACCGCCGATTTATTAGCGTTCAAGACTATGCGTATTTGCCATACCCAGAGCGATAATTTTGACTCGGTGAATGCGCATAACTGTTTGCCCGTTGCCCCTTCCTTCAGACACACAACAAACACACACCCACACACACACACAGAAACAGTACTTCGAAACACTTCCAAGCAGCAACAGAAGCGTTAAGCGTGTGCTAATTTTAAACTAATTTTTTTTTTTTTTTTTTTTTTTTTTGATATATACGATTACAAGTTTAAAATGTGTAGAACTAAGGTTTTTTAATTAACTATTTTTATACACATTTTATATGCGAGGTAAACGTAACAAACAAGCGAAATCTTAACGTTTAAGCCTATTTATTATTCTTTTGTATTTATACAACTCTTACACACAAATTTTCTACTTTTATTATTTTGTAAAGCCGAAATACCCATACAAAGAAAAACTGATAACTATGTAAGCCGCAAAATAACTTAAAAAAAAAAGAAAAATCAAAACGAAACACACAACTCCAAAATTGCTAAGAATTTTTTTTAATGCCTAGCCTTGTAAGTTCTAATAAGTACACATGCATTGATCTAACTTTAAATATATACAAACAAACATATTTATATATATATTTATTTATATATATATATATATATATAAATATGCATACGAGTAGTAGTGAAATGAAATGTTGTATATAGAAAAAAGTACACTTAAGACTAAAACATACTTTAAATCTATCCATATACATACATAGTTATATATACAGATACTACATACATATACCAGTTATGCTAGGCGTAGACAAATTGCAACTATCTAAATGTGTAGCTAGCTATTTAAGATTGGTCTAAGCAACACTCACACACACGTACACACACACAAAAGCAAATAGTTTTAGCAAACTGTGAGCGCTACTATTTAATACTATTATATACATACATGCAGACGTATGTAAATTTACACATATTTATAGTTATATATACATATATATATATATTTAACTGTCATACAGCTAATGTTATACATACACATACTTACATATATGTATTTAAAGCTCTGGCACACAAGCAAGCAAAAACATACAAAAACGAAGCGTTGTTAAGAACAAATTTACTTCCATTTTACATACATACATATTTATTGAATGCATTTAATTTCTCATGTTAAATTTAAAACAAAACAAAACAAAAAAGAAAAATGAAAAGCAAAGCAAAAAGTTAATTGTTAATGCAAAATTATGTTTGTTAGCATATTAACTTACTTCCACCGATTTGTTTCCAAAGCTCTTCCAATATTGCATAGTAATTATGTTTAATAATACATACATACGCATACACATACATACTTACGTTTAATATTTTATTTTTGTCAATTGCCATATTTACTTCTGTTTTCATACATATATATATATATATATATATATTCTCCATTTGCATAAATGTCTTCCTCTTCATATACTTTTCGTTTTGTTTATGCATTCCAATTTCTGTGTGCATTTCTTTGTTCTTATATTGCATATTGTAAATACACACAAACACACACACACACACATATAGCATACATACATCTAATCAATATTAAAACCATAAATTTTTTTTTGTTGCTAAGAAATTCATTTGCAGTTCGGTTCATTTATAATTTCGTTATAAGTGCGTAATTTTAGTATAATTTTGTAACGTATACGTAATCTTGAGTTGTTGGTACAAAGAATCGAAAAGCCTATTTTTTAGCGAGAAAATAAAGCGTATCGCCAATGATTTCCCTTTTGTTTTTACTATTTTATTTAGTTTATTTTGATTAATTTAATTTATTTATGTTTTAGTTTTGAATCTCATCCTCGTGCTTTAGGCAATTTTCGGCATCCTGTTGTGATATCTTATACGAAACAAAAACAAAAACAAAACAAAAATCATAAATTTAACATCTCTTTTAAGTGTGTTAGTTGGTTGATGCGTATATTTGCAATACATTTATTGTACGTTAAAGCTGTTAAGTATTTATATATATTTGTATTGTGACAATTAACAGAGAAGCAATTTTTTCCAAAACTACAAGACACAAAAAAAAACCTTGCGATTGGGATGCGTTCTCGTCTAAATATATATTTTCTATTATGTTTGAAAATTCAAATCACAAAATCACAATCCCAAGGATATAAAAATAAAAGAGGAAACAAATTAAACCCTAACTTATAAGCCTGAAAGACAAATACTGACGAGCGTTGTGGTGGGTTTCAATGCCATGGAACAGACGAAAAGGATAACTTCCCTATTTTTTGTAAACAAACCTTTTGAAATCAACTTTTACGTATAAATAAATAAATATTTATATATACACTGTGTTGCGTGTTTTAATACCGATAGTATTTTATTTAAATTGCGCGCGCACTTAAGCTTGGTACATGAGTATTTCTTTACGCCGTTGCACTCACGTAAATGACGGCTGTGCGAGCTTTCTTTGCGGCGTGTCCGCGTATTGTAGTGAATGACAACACACCGTTATCGCTTGCAAAATTTATAAAACTGCTGTTTAAGCAGTTAAAATAATAAATAATAAATAATACAAATAATATAAATATTATAAGAGTGTTTATGAAGTGCCAACAGTTGAGTTTAAATCAGGAGTTTACGCAAGCAAAGCATTTCTTTAGATTGCAACGCCCACACTGCTGTTGCCTGCTCAACAAAGGTACATGAGCAAAAGGCGGGTAGCGGAAGAAGAAGAAGCAATCAAGTGGCAACGACAAAAACAACAACAACAAAGAAACAGCCACTGCGGCAGCGCCACAGGCAAAATGCAAAAAGTTAATTAGCGTGAACAAAATCACCGCTCGCTGGGTGGTCAGCCACAATTTGTGGACAATTCGGTCAGTTAGTCAGGGTGAGGGTGCGTAGATGCCATGGAATTTGCTGATCTGATAAAAACACCCAAATTGGATGGGGTCTTTCTGCATTCGAACGCAGCAAATGCAACAGTTGAGGGCACCCTGTGCATAACGGGACACCATCTATTGCTCAGCGCCCGTCAGGAGAACACACAGGAGCTATGGGTAATTGCTGCCCAGTGATGCGAAAAGTGCCCCGCTAACTGGTTAATTGAATTACTTTGTGCATTTTCCAGCTGCTGCACAAGAACATCGATTGCGTCGAGAAGAAACCGAGCATGGGTCAGAACATTGTCATGGGTGGGATTATAACGCTCAAGTGCAAGGATCTGCGCATTATATCACTGGAGATTAAGTATGCCAAAGACTTTTTCAATGTGGCCGCCTCCTTGGAGGCACTCAGTGCCATCCAGAACGCAGAGCTGGACTATCCCTTCTTCTACAGGCCCATGTACTCCATACTCGAGGATGGTTTTACCATGTTTAGGTTCCTATTGAAAAAGCATTTAATTAATAAAGGTAGCCATATTAAGAGCTTTAATTTGCAGGCCAGAGCTGGAGTTTGCCCATCTTATTAGCGGCATGAGCATGGGCGGCGCCTCGTCCCCGAATGTGGCGAATATAACGATTTGCATGCCGTCTACATCATCTATGGCCATTCCCCATCCGCTACAGAATGGCTATGCACTGGACGCGGCAGCTGCTCTGGTGGGTGGAGCCGGCGGCTGCGTGCCCGCCTGCGAGTGGCGCATCAGTCACGTCAACAAAGACTTCGGCGTCTGTGCCACATATGGCGCCACATTGATTGTACCTAAAGCAATTAGCGATGAGCAGATAGCGCTCGCCGCCGCATTCCGGGATGGCGGACGCTTTCCAGTGCTCAGCTACAGGCATGAGAACGGCGTATGTACCTAATTTAATTTTCGATCGGCGCGTGTGCGTTCATAATCGAATTAACTTATTGCATTCCTGCACGCAGGCAACGTTGATGCGCAGCGCACAGCCGTTGTCCATACAGGGCATCAAGCGGTGTCGTGCGGACGAGGCCATACTCAACCTGGTGCTGGGGCGCAGCAAAAAGGGATTCATTGTGGACACGTGGGGCAAGGGAAAATCGAACACTGAAACAGACCTCCACTACTCGCAGTGGAAGAAGGTGAATCGCGCAATTGGCAATGTCAGCTCGCCTGCGTCCATTTTGGACAGCTTTGCCAAGTTGATTGACGCCTGCAATGACATTGGCTGCAGCTCGGACAAGTGGCTCTCACGTCTCGAGAACAGCGGCTGGCTGAGCCTGGTACTTAATTCATTGAACGCCTCCTGTGTCGTGGCCCAGTGCTTGGACCAGGAGGGCAGTCCAGTCCTGGTGCATGGCTCCAAAGGTCTAGACTCCACCCTGATTGTGACGTCTCTGGTGCAAATTATTCTAAATCCAGATTGCCGCACTGTTCGCGGGTAACTAATGGGCGTATTTTTTAATCACATGTCATTTCTAATCAATTTATTTAACTTTGCTTTACAGCTTGCAAGCTTTGATAGAGCGCGAGTGGATCCAGGCGGGTCATCCGTTTGCCTCGCGTCATCGCTATTCCTGCTATACGCCACATCAGATGCGTAACAAAAACTCGGGCGCCACCTTTGTCTTGTTCCTCGATTGCATCTTTCAGCTGTACACGCAGTTTCCCTGCAGCTTTGAGTTCAGCACGCAGCTGCTCATTTTGCTCTTCGAGCACAGCTATTTCTCGCAATATGGCACCTTTCTATGCGACTCTGAGCGGGAGCGTTGTGAGCTTCAGGTGCACACAAGGACCACAAGCTTGTGGTCGTACCTAAATCGACCAGATGTGTTGCAAACGCTGCTTAATCCACTGTACGAGCCGAACGCTAATGTAATTTGGCCATCGGTAGCGCCCATTAGCTTGGAACTGTGGAGCGGTAAGTATTTTTTATAATGCTACAAATTATAAACTTAACTTATTTGTATAAACAACCTACATTTAAACAGAGCTCTATTTGCGTTGGGTAATTGATCAACGCAATTTGGTAACTACCATGGCACAAGTACAGGAACTGGTTACCTGTGAAAAGGAGCTTAGAACCCAGGTATGTGAGTTGCAGCTTAAATAAATATTGTATTAATTTGG
Organism: Drosophila lacertosa; assembly: GCA_004143845.1. Lineage (NCBI taxonomy): Eukaryota > Metazoa > Arthropoda > Insecta > Diptera > Drosophilidae > Drosophila > Drosophila lacertosa. Next base: position 35,286 of record SCDZ01000311.1, read on the forward strand.
TTTCTTTTGAACTAGGCATTCAAGCTGCGTAAACAGGCGTTGGAGCTAGGTCAGGAGGTTGCGACACTCTTAAGTGATATGGCTTATGCATGAGTTGCTGTCTATCTCATCATGCAGCTGTCTCTCGAACTATGCTAAATATATATATATATATATATATATATATCTATACACACTTATTTTTGATACTTTCTGTAGCTATTTGAATTTTTTGATTAATTTTTTTAAGCAAATCTTATTTTGTATAAAAGTTCAACACTAAGAAATAAGTCTCTAAAAGTTCCATTTATAAATATTGCTGAAAAGGATAAAACAAAACCCAACAAAATACAGATCTGCTTTTGGATCGAAACAGACTCTCTCTACCCACGACAAACATGTCCAATTTAAATGTAATTTATGGAAATGAATGTATTAATCAAAAACTAGCTCTCTCATTGTAATTTTAAAAGGATCTCCTTCTCTCAGTGTACTTTAACAGAGCTCTCTCTTTAAACTATGCACACAAGAACATCAAATGTTTAACAATTTGAGTCAATTTTTGACGCATTTAATCGTATGGAATTTTTAGTGAAATAAGTCTTCAAATTTACTATTTGGTACTTAATGCTGATAAAAAACGTTAAGCCACAGATCAAATTTAGCATTATATCCCTCAAACATTTGCCTTTTTCGAAAAGTTGGTATTTTGTACATTTTTATTGAATCGCATAAATTTATTGCTTCGAAAGCGTTTACAAATGAGTATAAAATATGATAAAATAACTGAGCCGTTGCTTAATATATGTAAATTCATATACATATTTATATATATATAAACATATTTATATGTGTGTTAAATTAAATGTTTGTAGTTAGTATGTTGCATTATTTTATGTTTGTTTCGAATTGTGATCGTATTTGAAATCATAAAAGTTCTTATGTAATTTGTATGCAAATATTTATATTTCTATTGTGCGTATTTTGAGTGTACTATGCTAGTTAACAATTAAGTGCAATAAATGCGTTTTTTTTTCAAAGTGTCAGACCAATTATTGAGTGAAAGTCTCCTTATTCAAACTCTTTGCTTATCCCTGGCAACATTTGCCATTCACAGCGCACCGCAGCAACTTGTTGAGTTTCGAACTGAAGAGATTGTAAGCTTTTTAAAAATCTTTTCTTGAGAATTTAATAAAACTCAGTGCATTTTTGCCGTTTTCTATAAAGTAAATTAATTTATTTTCACTATACAAATTTGCTTTTTCTATTGTATTTGTTGTTTTTTTTTTATAGTTTATTATCGGTGTATGTATAAAAAACTCACTTTAAAGAATTCTCAATATGGTCGAATGTTCGTAATTCTGCACAACAATAACAAAAGTAATGTTGAAGGATGTGTTCATTGTTTAAAAAATGCAATTAATGACAAGGTAAATCTAAGAAAAAAAGTACACGACAGCATGTGAAACGATTGAAGAAAAAACCAAGTCCTCGAACAAAGTTGACGGCAATCAACTATATGCAGAATTACATATATTTAATGTTGTGTCCTCATCGAAATGTCTTAGGATGCCTCATCCTCCAAGAAGAAGAACTGTCCAGAGCGCTTCTGTTCCGTATCCTTGACCGAGGCGTTCTTATTGATACGCGGCCTGAAGTTGTTGGGATCTCGTCGGAAAGTAATGCCCAGCAGTTCAAGGAATCTATTCATGCCATTGAGCAGCGATTGGGGCGAGTAAGCAGTGGTCTTAACTGAGGGCTGACCCTCAATAACAATGACACGATCCGCGAGGTAGGTAGCCATTATAAAATCGTGCTCCACCACGAAGCCAGTTTTCTTTGCGTGTAAAATATAACTACGATAGAAGAAAATGATATTACAATGAATTTCAATTAAATGTATGACTATAACAGTACATACCGCTTGATCACCTTGGCAGCGACCAGACGCTGCTCCGAATCCAAGTAGGCAGAGGGTTCGTCAATCAGGTAAACATCCGCTGGCTTGCCCAAGCAGAGCACCAAGGCAACGCGCTGCAACTCACCACCGGAGAGGTTCTGCACCTCCTGGTCCATGATCTCCTCAATCTTCATGGGCTTCATAACGTCCGCAATGAATTGCGGATGCACGTAGGCATCGCGTATTTTGTCGTGCAACAAATGACGCACATGATTTTGGAATTTTGGTGATATTTTTTGCGGCTTGTACGAGATGTTCAGCATGGGCAGCTCGACTTCACCATCTGGCTGCAGATTACCAGCCAACATGCGAATAAACGTGGTCTTGCCCGTACCGTTCTCGCCAAGCAACACCAATATCTCAGAGTCGCTGAAGTGACCCTGCTCAACGGTCAACTCAAACTTGCCCAACGTCTTCACCATGGAGGGGTAAACGTAATGATTCATACGTTTGATCTCCTCCTCCGTGGCCGATTCAGATACCTTAAAGGTAAGAGACTCCGTACGGAAACGCATATTCTCCGTGGGCACAAAGCCATCCAGGAAAATGTTAATGCCTTCACGCACTGAGAAGGGCATAGTAACTACGCCATAGCAGCCGGGCACGCCATACAGGCAGCAAATGAAATCTGATAAGTAATCCAGCACAGATAAATCGTGCTCCACAACGATGATAAATCTATAAGTGCACATTAGAAAAAAGATAAATGAGCGTTCATTATGAATTATGAAGTGAAAACATACTTGGTAGGATGCAGCAACGAGCGCACGGTCAAGGCAGCGTTAAGACGCTGCTTTACATCCAGGTAAGAGGACGGTTCGTCGAACATGAAGATGTCTGCATTCTGTATACACACCATGGCAATGGCAAAACGCTGCAATTCTCCACCAGACAGCTGGGAAATTTCACGATCGCGAATGTGTGACAGGTCCAACATATTACAAATTTTCGTCTGCAGATCACGTTCGTCCTTTTTGTCGAGTAGGTCACCAACGGACCCACGCACGGCTTTTGGAATCTGATCAACATACTGCGGCTTAACCAGCGCCTTCAGATTGTCTTCCAATATCTTCGTAAAGTAGTTCTGCAGCTCGGAACCACGGAAATAGGCCAGAATTTCCGTCCAGTCGGGCGGATTGGCATATTTGCCTAAATTGGGTTTCTGCTTGCCAGCCAAAATCTTCAGTGCCGTCGATTTGCCAATACCGTTTTGGCCAACCAGACCGAGCACCTCACCTGGCCGAGGAATTGGCAGGCGATGCAGCTTGAACGAGTTTTTACTATAGCGATGGGTTGTGTGCTTATCCAAGTTGCTGGGCAAGTTGATGATTGTGATAGCCTCAAAGGGACATTTCTACAGTAGAATCAAAGAGAATGTTTGTTAACAGCTATTGGACAAGTAGTTTAGACTATTGACTAGGCAGAGGCACGAAGCCTACCTTGACGCAGATACCGCAACCGATGCACAGTTCCTCGGACAGTGACGCTATCTTCGATGTAGGCGTCACTTCGATGCACAGCTTGCCCATGCGCACCACTGGACAGGACTTTTTGCACTCCTGCCGACAACGCTTCGGTTTGCACTTGTCATCGCTGACAATGGCAATACGCGTCTGCTTGTCCGTCTCCTCGTGCTCCTTCCTGCGCGACATGCTGTGAAAATAAAACGATTGTTTAATTATTCATTTTTCAATGCTCTGTCAACGTTGCAAATGTCAAAGTGGCCGTCACAACAAAGCTGGTGCAATGCAGGGCAGGGGCGACAGGTGGGGGGCTGAAGTTGCGTGCAGTGAAAGTATAACCTCAATCAGTTGCTGTTTAGCACGAATTCCAATGTTTTATCACAGTTATTGTGTCATCCAGGTTACCTTTAATTTATTTATTTACAAATTTACTTTTAATTTACCTCGAACTTGGCTGAAATTTATTTAAAACAGGCAAAACGTCAACGCACGCTCTTGCGTTGTCAGCCAACAAGTTTCAAAGGGATTGCACGATAGTACTCGTTAGTGGTGGGTAAAGACAAAAAACTAAAAAACAAAAACGAAAGCATCGATAATGACTATCGATAATTATTTACGCACACCCAAAACGAGACTAATATAAATGAAGTTCAGCTTTAAAAGATCACACAAATATTTTAACTAATAGAAAATTTAAATTACTTTGCTAACTTGCACGGTCAGGGCTTGAAATGTGATTATTTTTATTTTAAAGTATATCGATGCTTTCATTTTTCAAAGTACCATCTCTGGAATCGAAAACAATGATGACGTTTACGTTTGACGACCCGACCGTCGTGCATTCGTATATTTTGTAAAAATCCGTGGATATTTACACGTTGTAGGTGTATCGCTGGCAATTGCTAATAAATAACAATGGTCGTCGAAGAGCCAAATCCAAACAATGCAGAAAATGTGGAGAAAGTGGAAAGCAGCACAGTCGTGCCGGAACCAGTGAAAATCTTTACCGTCGAAAGTGAGTGTGAGCACCCTCCAGAAGGGGTCTGCTGTAGAGTCAATGACAATTAACCTAAAAAACGGTGCGCATATGTAAATATACAAATTAATCAACTTTCGTCATTATTTACAGTCCTGCACATGATTAAGGATGCCCAGCAACAGCATGGTCTGCGACATGGTGATTATCAACGCTATCGCGGTTACTGCACACGCCGTATTCGCCGTCTGCGCAAGGCATTAAAGTATCCCCAAGGCGATAAGCGTCATTTTAAGCGACGCGATGTAACGCTCTCTCAGCTGACGGGCAAGAAGGCGGACGAGCGTTTCATACACATACCGCTTATCAGTGCCGAGCGCGCCTGGGCCTATGCTATGCAGCTGAAACAAGAGGCCAACACCGAGCCGCGAAAGCGCTTTCACCTGGTCAATAAGCTGCGACGCGCCTGTTTCTATGCTCTTCAGTTGCAGGAGCTGTGCAACGTAAGTAAATGTTCTACTTTGTTAATATCAACACTATCATGCTAATGATGTTTATATTTATTCGCAGACGGAGGCGTTTGATGCACGCACCAAATTGGAGTGCGAGGCATATGTGGCTTGGATGCACGGCACGCTGCACTTTGAGCTGCAGTTATGGAAAACGGCAGGCGAGCATTTAAAACGCGCCCAGGTGGTGTATGAAAACTTGGCCAAGGCGTTGCCTGATGACGACCAGGAACTGTACCGCGCCAAGGTCAACGAGTTCACGCCCAATTTGCGCTATTGCGCATACAACATTAGTGGCGGCGCCAGCGGTGGCAAAATTGATGAAATCCTCGAGCTACGTGCTCAGGGTGTTCTGGAGAACCTGGATGTGCTGGTTAGCCAAACGAAATCGGAGAGCAGCGAGGGTCTGCAGACGATCGACTGGCGTGGTCGCAAGGTAACCGTACGGCCAGAGAAGGTTCGACTGTTTCTGCTTAGCGCCCAAGAGCTGGATAAATCGCTGGCCAAGACAACGAAACAGGATGCCAAGATTGAGCTGATCGAACGCATTTTAATGGATTGCAAGGATGCCATACAGGCAGTACGGGACGAGATCAAACAGGATCCAAAACTACGCTCCCTGACTACAGGCCAAACTGTCTCGGGCGTGCAATATTTACTGGCATATTTGAGCTACATACGCCACAGCCGCACGCTACAGCGAAACTTGTGTTTGGTTGATCAGGTAAAATTTGTTTGAATAGTACAATTGTCGCTTACTTATGTTGTCAATTACTTAACACAGGCCAAGTTGAACTTTGATGATCCCAATCAGCAATCGCAGCAAACCCAGACGCAGAACGACGGCAAACGCGTGCGTCCACAAGATTTGGCTCGTCTATACGAAATCATTTTGCAGAATGTTACCGAAATGCAGCAAATCACCGGTATGGAGGATGATGCTCAGTATCAGAGCGAGATGGCAAATTTGGCTCTGACATTCAAGGCCTTCCGCTGCTACTACATTGCGCTCACACTCATCGATATGAAGAAGTGGAAGGAGGCTGTGGCGCTGTACGAACGCGCCTCCAACTATGCTAACGATGCGCTCAAGGGCAAATCCTGTGCCGAATTCCAGCTGCAATCGGAGCTGAAGAAAATGCTTTCATCCATCGACGGCAGCAAGTTCTCGGCGCATGCGTACAGCGTGCTGGAGGATGATAACAGCGAGGATGCCAGCGGTGTCTCAACAAAGTCGCAGAAAACAACGAAACCGCTGTACGAGCGCCTCGCCCAATATAAGGAGGATCAATCGCTGCACACCCGATCACCCAACGTGTTCAAGCTGACGCCCGATATGGAGCCTATACCCTGCAAGCCGCTGTTTTTCGACCTGGCTATGAACTACTTGGAGTTGCCATCGCTAGAGGATAAGCTTGAATCGCCCGGCAAGAAGGGTGCCTCCATCACAGGCTTTGTTAAGGGCTTCCTTGGCTGGGGCGGAGGTGGCAATAAGTGAGAGCCCAGCTGCATGATCAAAACTCCAAGTCCCCTCTTATGAAATTCCATGTTGATGTTGCTTTTATAAAAACATCCAATTTGGGTGTTTATTTTTTGTTTTTGCCTTTCGATCCCGGCCTCTTTTTTTTTAGTAAATTACCAACAACCAGCCAACAAACAACTAACATTTACCGACAAAATTTGTTTAAGTTACAATAGTGAGGAATTATTGGTAATAAAGGAAGCTTCAAGTGCTGCAATTATATCTATTTAATATTTAATTTATGTCATAAGTGAATACTTTCGGTTTTAATTAAGTAACAGCTACATAGTTGTTAACGTATTCTAATTTATTCGGAAGAAAACAACTTAACACTGAATGGTTAATCACAACTACTACAAATATTTACATGCCCAGATAACCATGCTCGTAGAACTCTAGCGCCAGTTCCCGGATGCGCAGATGATACTCCGGCGTCAGCTTCTGCGTGCAATTAATCTCCTTTCCGTTCAGGTTCTGCTCACTTATCACATCCAGATCGGGTATATTATTGGGATCAAACGTGACCGCTGGCAATATCCACATCGATATGGCCAGTCCGTAGTGCACATGACGCACATATTCCTCGCTGAGACGCTGCAGCGAAAATATTTCGAGCAGTTCGCCCAATTGGCTGGCCGCCGGTGTGTGACGCAGCTGCTGGCCCAGCTCCTGACGCAGCGCCTCCGCATAGGCTGCCAGCAAGGTGTCCGTGTGCACGTCGCGCAACTGCCGCTGCGTGCTGGTGTATATGAAGTGCAGTATATCGAACACTGGCGAGGTGCGCCTCATGGCCTGCAGATCGAAAAAGATGACCTCCTCGGGCTGCGAGCGAAACATTAGATTGTTTAGCCACAGGTCACCATGGCAGATGACGCTGAACGGCGTTTCGGCCGCCGCATTGATGCTGTGCTGCAGCTGGCCAAACAGCTTTGGTTGCAGCTCCCGCAGTAACCGAATGGGCGCCGAAAGATCCCCCTTCGAATTCGAGGCGTTTAGGCTGTCCAGCGCCTGCTGCACCGACGTGTCCAGTATGCGTGAGTAAAAGTCCGCCGCATCCGGGCAGTAAACGATCTCGTTCATGTGTGTGCACTGCTCTGCGAAGTGCGCGGACTCCAGCTGCTGTGCGGCCAGGGAGGCTGCATGCAATTGGGCCAGTTTCTGGAAAGAATCAAAGTCAAATTTGGTGTGTGTGTTGTGCTCTGGCAGCTTGTCTACCTTCATCACCAGCAGGCAATGCTGCAGCTCGAGGCCAGCCAGGCGATTCATCATGGAAAAACCCATTGCTTTGAGGTCCTGCAGCACAATAATGGGCTCGCCGCTGGTGCTGCCATCGTCGATGGCGGCGATGTGGCATTGCGGGAACAGGGGCTGCACACTGTAGCGGCAGAGCAGCGGCACCACGTGCTGATAAACATTAATCTCGTTGGTGAAAGCCTCTCCGCAACGGTAAAGCTGCCGGCGCGAGATGCTCGCAATTTGTCGCTTGATGATGACTGAGCAGCTGGCAGCAGCTGCGGCAGCGGCCGCTAAAATAAAAACAAAGCAAACCAAATCAAAAACAAAACAAAGCAAAAGCAAAAGCAAAGGCAAAAGCAAAATCTAAAGAGAGCGACTCTCAAAGCGCTCTCGGCTCTCCTGCAGCTGAACAGCTGATTTTTGTTTACGCGCCATGCTAGAATTTATGAATGAAATAGTTAGCTCATTGTCAGAGTGAGTGTGCGTATGTTTGTGTGAGTGTGTTTGTTTGTGTGCGTGAGAGAGTCGCTCAGTTCGCGTTCGTGTGTATGTGTGTGAGTGGGCGAGTGTGCGTGTTGACCTTTAGAAAATGTATATTACATATACGTATATCTATGTATATTGCATTTAGAATTCGTGTGACAAGGTCAGCTGACGCCGTCGCCGCTAAATGTGTAGCAACAACAACAACAAGAAAAACAACAACAACAACACCAACAATATTAATCAATAGGCCTGCCGAACGCAGCTGGATTTAAATTTGCTGCACGGCTCCAGCACTTGCAGCTTCTTTACCCAGTTCGCCATCGGCCGCCGCATCGTAGATTGTCACCCGCTTCACCAAGGACATGTAGTTGTCGCCGCTGCTGCTGCCCGCGCTGCAGGCGATTAGGCCGATGTTGAAATTGACCAAGTTCTTCGTTCGAAACAGTTTGCGCAAATACTCAATATCCTCCGCATATTGGTTGGCGCTGCCGCCGGGCAGAGCTCTGACGCCATTTGAGGGTCCAGTTGTCGTCGATGGGGCTGTTGTCATCGCCGTGGTTGTCATTTTGCCTGCTGTGCGTTCGCAACTGATTTGCGATTGTGATTTGAAATCAAAGCTGAACTCGCAACCGAATCGTTTGGACAATTTATTGGTTTGTGCAACTGCAGCATTTTAGAAGCATTGCGCTAGTGACACGATTTGTGAATTGGGCACAGGTCACACTTTACAATTAGTTTATTGTATAATTATTTTTGCCTATGCCATTGATTTTTGATACTCAAATTTTGTTGATTTCGCACAGGCGTGCAAATGTGCCACAGTCTAGCGAAACGACCAACCGCACGCCGCGTTGCACAGCGACAACTGAGCCAGAACGCCAGAACGATTTTGCATTGCAATAGGAATACACTCACCAACACAGACAAACTCACACACACACACAACTAGAAGTCACAAGTGCATTTGAGCGCTAGAGAGTAAGCGAGAGCAAACTCATTTGAGCGCTCACTCTCTCTCTCTCTCTCTTTCTTTCTCGTGCCCTCGCTCTCTTTTGCACGAGTGCAGTTGCATTTGAAAGCCGGTAGACTTTGGAGGCAAACCTGTCACTCACTCTCTCAATGCTATTGTTTGCAGCGTCAAATGAGTAGTTAGCGTTCAAGGTAGGGTCTAGTGCGAACTTTCACTCGTTTAGGCGAGCGCACACGGTGCGTATGCTTAACAACGTTCGGCAAATGCAAAGCGGATGTGATGTTGCTCATACGCCGCGTTGTGCATAGTCGTTTGCATTGTGGCACAATTGCGTGCACTTGAAATTGCATAAAGCGTCCTTGGCAGCCCAGCTGTGCATGTGTGTGTGGGTTGAGCTGTTGGTGTTGGTGTAAATAAATATATAAAAACGACTTGAAGGTTGGCCAGAAATGAATGTCTCTTCAAAAATAACTGCTTAATGAAAGTAAGCTGTAAACGACATTTATATGTTCATGCTAGAAATAACTATCAGCTAATAAATGCATGCATCTTCTTTAAATATATAAATAACATACTCAACAAATTTGTTAAGATCAGCTTAACATTTGCATGCCAAAGACTTAGCTTTTTATTATGCAGCTGCAAAATGTCTATTAATTAAATATCAAATTCGACACGGCCAATAAATAAACAGCAATTTGTTTAGACCACACCCCGAATACAAAACGAAACCAAGAGCCAGACAATGTAAATACCACAACGAAATATTAAGACACGCACCTGTGCCACCTACGCGAAAAAGTTCAAGGCGATCGAGAGCCAAGATACCACCCAGCCACAGCCCCAAAGGCGAACTGCTTCCGCATCAGCTGACATCAGCGGTTGAATAACCCCAGCATTAACTACAACCAGGCATAACAAATTAGGGTCAAACATGTGCAGCTCCAACTGCGACTCAAAACTGAAACTGAATCTGAAACTGAGACTGAGACTGAGACATCGACTTGGTTGAGCATTAAGTTTCAGGGTCAATCTACACTTTCAAAACTCGCAATCGTAATCGCTGTTGAATTCGGATTCGGATTCGGATTCGGATTCTAAGCAAATCTCACGTATACAGATGCCAGGCAGTAATTGTAAATTTGCGTTTGTGTGCAATTTACCAAAACAGCGCCCGGCAAATCGCGACCTTTTTTGGCGGGCATTTTGTGGAGCATGAGAAAAACTCACGCTTTTTTAATTGCACTAACTATGGCCTAGGCCTAGGTCAGCAATTGTTGTATGCTGTTTTTTTTTTTACACCGTGCTCTTTCATCCATTATTAATTTCATAAAATAAACACTCCAAGCTAGACGCCTCCAAAGTTGTTTACTAGCGACAACTTTGAGCGATTTGAGCCGAGTTCGCACTCAACACGCTTGTGAGTGAAACTCGTTCTTGTGGCATTCAACGGCGAGCACATAAAAGTACGCGTCGCACGTTATTCTAAATTCAGTTACAGTTTCAGTTTCAACTTTGCCAGCCAGGTGCTATTCCAATTCCCCAGTGTTCAATATTGTGAGCCATATTAAAGTATTTACGTTATTGTGGGCGTTTAAAAGACTATTCTGAATTAGATATAGCCAACATAGCTGAGTGGGTTGAGTTACATGCAACCTTGACTTTGGCTTAGCTCGCCTTAAATACTAAGCTGTGACTATGTTAATTTTTTTATTGTGACTTAGACTGCGTATGTGTGTGTGTCTGTGTGTGATATTATTTAAACGAAACTGGAGCAAGCTGCTGCATTAAAAAATGCAACAATTAAAAAATGCTGTCTGTCCAGTGTTATCACTAAACAAAAAAGCCAATTGCGAAAAAGTTCATGGATAAAGCGCCAGTTGCTGCAGTTGGGCAGCAACAACAGCAACAACAATGCAACTTCTCAGCTGCAGTCGTGTCTATGTCTGGCTAGCCGCTCCACTTGCTGGCGCGATAATTGATTTTTCCGTAAATAATTTATGACGCACGTAACTGACAGTCTCTGCTCGTAGATTAAAAACTGCCACTGAACAGTGGCCAGCAGCCAACGCACCCATAAATCAGGCGTATCATTTATTAGCTTTCAATTATCCAAAATGGAACGGCTTACAATAAGTTCCCCTCTTTGCCTCTCTCTCCCTCTTGCAGCGATCATGTTTGCCACCCGCCTAATTTGTTTGCTTGGCTGCCTCTCGCTGGCCCTGAGCACAGCCCGAGCGCAGTTCTTCTACCATCAGGCGCTGGGCCTGCCAGCAAAGACATCATATGAGCCCGAGTCGCCATACATAGGCTATGCCACGGCGGATGCGCATCCTTCGGTGGTTAAAAACGCCCAATGGGAGTCACAGCTGCCCAGTGAACTATCCAAGAGTGCACGTTTCTACAACGATCCGGTGATCGCTGCCAATCTGGCCAAGGAGTCGCTGCTCACACGCAAGGAGATGGCTGTCGTGCATCGCGAGGCGGAAAAGATTCCACGCGAACAGGTCTACAAGCTCTTCAAGAACGCGGGCTATCTGAGCCGCCGATAGACTGCCACGCGATTTCCAGTTTCCCATTTCCCATTTCCAAGTGCCTTGTTGTATTCTAGTTTGTAATTTGTTAATGCGTATGTTTGTGAAATTATATGATCTGTGAATATATCAATTTTTTTTAAAACTTTTGCGACTACATTAATTTTTTCCAAGGCAAAAGTAAAAATTGTGCTAATTGTGCTATCTATGTGATTTTTAAGTTGTTCCCCATTTGACGAAGACCTTGTAAATATGACCCCGGTCTAGAGAATAGATGAAAGGTCATAACACCACATAATGTATACAATACAAAACACTATCCGTTTACAGGGTATACAAAAATTACATGTTTGGGTCTACTAAAGGTTTACTATGATTATATACAGATTACAAAATTGATTTTAATTAGTGAACATATAGCTCGGCGCCGTTGCTGGGAAAAGTGGCAAAGACCACTTCATTGAAATCGTTGGGCTGATAGCGTTCCAAAAGATGCGCTGGCAATTGTGCATAGTACTCACGCTTGAGCACATCGACATAGTTAGCGGCTGCTTTAACCGAAGCGCACATGGCGACAATGCAGCCGCCCCAGCTGTAAAGATTAGAGAACAATTGTTAATTGATGCAAGGTTAAAGGCATTTGAATTTGCTTATTGCTCACCCTGCGCCCGTGACACGTGCGCTGACCCCTTGCTTGACCGACAAGGCCACCAGACGCTCCAAGTCCGGATGGGAGCATTCGTAGAGCTCGCGCAGGCTGTGATGCGACTGCTGCATGAGCTTGCCCAGCTGCTCAATGTCCTGCTTGCTGGCACGCCGCTGCAACTGCTCACAAATTTGACGAAACTTGACCACGCGACCAGACTCTGTGGCAAAGACAAGTAAGAAAACAGTTTCAAACATGGATATGCAAAATAATTACCCTGTATAACGTGCATGGCACGTTGGCGCAGCTTAAACTGTTGCATGTGCTGGGTGCTGGGCGTCAGAAAATCCGTTTCCAATTCTGCCTCCGTAATGCCGAGCGCCTCGCAGATGTCCTCGCGAGTGTAAAGTGATTTTTTTAACTGCTTTTCGATCAGTGCAGCATAGGTGGCGTTGTCTAAGTTGCAGGCCTCCTCGAGATCAATGAATCTAGTAAATTCCTTCCAGTTGGGCAGCTTCTGAGACTTGGCCAGCCAACGCGTGGCCAGGCGACACTCGACGACACGTTCATTGTAGTCGGAAGAGGCTGCCTTCCGCTTCTGTACAAGACTATTGGCCACAACGAAGCAACTGCCCGCAGGTAGAGTAACGGGCGTGCCCTTGAGCTTCGGATGAAACTCAATATGCTGGGCACAACCCTGTTTCGCCAGATAGGCAATCGCTTGATCCATGCCACCGCTGTGGGTGCCAATATATTGCTCACAACTAGCCGAAATCGAGGCCAGCTGCTTGCGATCCAGCTGCATGCCCTGCACGTGTCCTGTGGCCAGCACAGCGGCGCTGACCAACGCACTCGAGCTGGACAGGCCGGCGGCGAGGGGCACATTGCCACTCAGTGCAATACGCATGCCAATGGGACGCCACTTATCCCCCAGTTCCTCCCATATGCCCTTGATTCCACATAAGTAGTAGCTGTACCAGGCCGGACCGCCAGTCTTGGGCAGCTTAATGCTGGCACAGAAAGAGTTAAATATGTTATCAGAAATGTGCGTTGAATAACACTCATTTAACCTACTCAAGGGCGTTTAGATCGCAATCAAAGCTCTGGAATTTTCCCTCATCCAGATGATGTAGCTCCAGATGCGCCTGCCCCGGGATTGTGCCAACAGCCAAAATAATGCTCTGCTCAACAGCCATGGGCAGCACCGAGTAGCCGCAATAGTCCACATGTTCGCCAATAATGTTCACCCTAGTGTAGCAATTATGTTGTTGTATATACATATATTGAGTGGAACAAATAAATGAAATTACCTTCCTGGAACGCGAACATAAAACTCTGGCTCCTCGCCGTATTGCTCCTTATAAAAGGCGCCCAACTTGATAAGCCGATCATAGATTTTGGCTTGCGGCTGAAGCTTTTGAACTGCCACCTGCTCATCGCCCAAATTGGGAGCTGTAACTGTACCGCTCGCTGCCATAGTTTGACCTGCAATGCGATCGAAAAATATTACCAGGTAATGGGGCTGCTGATGTGTCACTTAAACCCCTTTGGGCTGGTTTAATAATAACACAGGCCATAAACATGAGTACGTAAACAAAAAAACAAATTGTTATTGTGTATGTACGCATGTACACACATATGTGTGGAAAAGGTGTGCAAATTCTTGTTATCAGCTCGGCTCTCACCTTATCACAATGTCATTGAAGCGATTAAAAAAAGCAAGGATTAACTAACATGGCAGATATCGGTGTCGGAAGTGTTGCACAGTTGCACTTGCTTTTAAATTGACGCAAATTGCATGAATTTTAATTGAAAGAATAACTGCAAAGTGCACGAACTTTTGGCTTGCTATTGCGCCGGTTCGGCTTGAGAGATGCGCTGGGAGAGAGAAACCCAACGATAACAGCTGTTGTGTGGGCGTTGCCAGACCTATTATAATTTAATATCTTAATGGCGGTCTCTTCAAGTAGATTTCGTAACGCAAATATTTTCTTTATATTTGACTTGCAAGTTCAACGAACCAATCATTAAAGAACACTTAGTGACGTACTTGCCCAACAAATATTATCACCTTTTCAATAGTTTAAAAAATCGCTGCTATACTATTACGTTATCAATAAGTCGACAAGTGGCAATTTTTGTTTTGATTTTGATGTGCGAGCCGAACGCTGCGACTTCCAACGGGCAACTGAACAACCAGCCAATTCAGTTTCCGTTTTTGTTTAGGCAGATATCAACAAAAAATGAATTGCGACTTGAGGAGCGCGACGTCGTCTAGAGTTTTGTTTACATTAGCTGCTTGTTATCAGCTTCAGTTCCAAGTAGGTCATGCCCAACACCAGAGTCTCTTCAACTATGCAACATATCTTTACTTTCTTTGCCAACATGTTTGTATGCGCTTAAAAAAAACAGGTTTCTAATTAGTTATGCATTTATTTACAAAACAAAAAAAAACTGATCGAAATGCAAATGTTCATTGATTTAAAAACACGAATTACAATACAATAGAATTCATTATATCACATATAATTTTAAATTTCTTATCAATTGCAAAAATAATTGATTTTCCAAATGCAAATTAAACTAGAAACCGCCGATAAGTGCTATCGATAATATAACAACAAAAATCAAATTTTGGAATGACTACTTATACTCGATAGACAAAAACAGCCAAAAATAATATAGTCAAATCAAAAAACCCTATATGTACCTTGTTCCTAAATTGGACGTTTTTAAGGATTAAATGATTCTGCTTGGAACTTTTCATTATTACTTACCAAATAGTCGATAGAAGTTAAGCAACAGCTGTGTTATTACAGCTCTGTATTTATGCTGTTATAACTTCTTAGAGACATTTAATTGGAGTCAGTTAGCAGGTCTTAAATAGAAAATTGATCATACTTTATCGGGTTTCATTCAAAGCTACGCACCACCAGAATAAATTTGCATATTTAATGCTGCTAAGAAACTTATACACTGAACTTTATTCACTGCATAAGTTCTCAAATGAATTGTCAAACTCAAAAATACGTAACGGCAGCTTTTCCAGGAGCAAATTAGTGCGCACTGTTAACATAACATTTTAGCAAATGTAAGGGTTTTGGGGTGCCCAACAGCAACGAAAACGTAAAGAAAAAAACAGTTTTACAATTTTTAAGAATTTATTATCTGCAATTATTGCGCAGACAATCCGTACGCAATGTCGAGCTTACAACGTACAATTCTCAAGTCCAAATTGCCACCGACAATTCCTGGCGGCCGGATTGGCAGAGCGTAAGTTTTACCCACTTATTATTATGTGTGGGCGGAGGATGAAGGCCGGGATATCTTATTGATACAGAACAATTGCAGAGATTCATTTAAAAAGTCACGAATAAGGGATTACAAGCCATGCATGTGGAACGAGTTTTTTGCAGAGAAGGAGGACGTCGCCATCGACGACCAGCGCGTATTTCGCATCTATCGAACAAAAAAGCCCGAGAAACCGGGCCCCGTATTATTGTTATTGCACGGTGGTGGCTATTCGGCCCTTACCTGGGCACACTTTTGCGTATGTATTTGTATGCGTGTGAACGATGTGGACGAATCTAAATTCACTTACCGTTTTTACATTATAGTCGGAAGTCACAAGCATGATACACTGTCAGTGCCTGTGCATCGACCTTCGGGGCCACGGCGACAGTAAAGTAGACGACGAGGACGACTTGTCGGCCGACACTTTGTCAAAGTAAGTGGTTAGCCTGTTGCTTTTTATATGGCAGTGTGTGTGTGTGTGTGTTAAATCGGTTGGTATGTGCTTTTAGGGACATTGGCGATTTGGTGGCGAAACTGTATCCCGAGGAGGCACCTCAAATCTATGTGGTTGGGCACTCAATGGGCGGTGCTATTGCTGTCCATTTCGCCCATATGGCGCTGGTGCCGAGTCTTATTGGCATCACAGTTATCGATGTCGTCGAGGGAACGGCCATGGAAGCCTTGGCCAGCATGCAAAGCTTTTTGCGCTCGCGTCCGAAGTACTTTCAGAGTATACCAAACGCCATCGAATGGTGCATACGGAGCGGACAGGTGCGGAATGTGGACAGTGCCAAAGTCTCAATGCCGGGACAGATAATAAAGTAAGTAAACCCATTTCAAGTAAAGAAAATAACTGGGACTTGTGTTAAATTGTCATTGTTGTTATAGCTGTACAACGAATATGCTTGCAACGAACGATCTTCCTCTCACTGAGGATGTGCTAGAGGAGGCACAACACACTAGCATGTTCCCTAATGCGTTTAGCATTTCCGAAGATGAAGAGGTGGGCAGTAACGGCGAAGACGGCGCCGAAAGCGCCGATTTCAAGAAGCCCATAACCACCAAGGCTGCTACAGATGCGGCCAAGAAGTAAGTCAGCTTTTTATACTTTCACAATGAACACAATAAAAGCTAATGTAATTTCTGTTTTTAGCTACACCTGGCGTATTGACCTGGCCAAATCGGAAAAGTATTGGGTTGGCTGGTTTTCTGGGCTCAGCGACAAGTTCCTGAATTTACGATTGCCCAAACAGTTGCTGTTGGCCAGCATCGATGGATTGGATCGCACCTTGACCGTTGGCCAGATGCAGGGGCGATTCCAGATGCAAGTGCTGGCCCGCTGTGGTCACGCCGTACACGAGGACCGTCCACACGAAGTTGCCGAGGTTATTAGCGGCTATTTGATACGTAATCGCTTCGCCGAGGCTGCTGGCGAATTTCGCTGCCACATGCCATCCTGTTAAGCGACGTCCTTGTACAGTTGTAGCACAAAAATGTCTTTTTTTAAATGGAGAACTACAGATGCGTATACATATATATATACATATATATATACACACAGAAACAAAGGGAGCATTGGGCGGAAATATATACTCTAGCGGTATTATCTATATATATATATATATATATATATATATATATACATACATATATATACATAAATATAATCCAATAATTTATTCGATTACTTAAACAAATCCATATGTATTTTCAACTATTGTAGTTCTTGCTCGTTTTGCCAAATCTATGTCGAACCAGCATAAAGAGTACGATTATTCGCATTTCTTTTTAATTTGCGCTTTTTAAATTGTTGGAATGCTGTGTGCGTGTTTTGGATGTATTGAATATGTGCCACATTCATTTGTAACTAATACGAATTATTATATATATTGTATGTCAAGCGAATATGTTGAATAAAGTGCGAAAATTATTCAAATTGCCGTCGCTAATTTCGGAGTGCGCATAAAATTATGCAATTGTTTATGAGTGAAAGCAAGAAATTTGAATGCTCCAACGGTTTTTCAAATTTACTCTTTTAACACTGATTCTATACTCTAAACATTTAACACATTTTCCTACTGACTTCATTCTAGTCCACAAAGCGATAGCCTCCATCAGCCTTCATCTTTATCTTTGTCTCCAATGCACGGACGCGATGCAAACGCTCCGATATTTGATCGCGTATCTCAGAGCGGTATTTCTGGCCCTGGCCCAGGGCTTCCATTTCGGCCAACCACTCGGCGCGTTCGTTTATTTGATCAAGCACTGTCAGGAAAACACAATAAAAGATAGTTTGCAAGAAGAAAACCATTCTTCAACTCACATTCATTGATGATGTCATTCTCGGTGACCAGACGTTCCTCACGGGAACGACGCAGTGGCTTTATAGCCGGATCCGGTAGTTCAATGCCAGCCATGGTAAACTGCAGCCTGGATTTGGCCTTATCGCTGATCATGCGATCGTCGACTTTGGGGCGATAAAAGCTCTTTTCGTAGGCGCCGCTACCTTCAATCTGGCGCAGATTCTTTCGCTTGGCGTTGCGTGCACGCTCGAGAATGGCCAGCGTTTCCTTGTCAAGGTCGTTGCTGGTATTGGGACGCGGCGGCTTGGGCAACGGCAGTGGCTCCCCATTGCGCAGGCTATTATCGATTTGCTTGCGCATAATCATGGACATCTTGGACTCCTTCATGAGCACTGCAAGAGGCCAGAAAGTGGCAGCTTAACACAGTAGCACGCAGGACAGTTTCTACTTACGCTTCAGTAAATCGGCTGTTTCCTTGCTGTACTCCACTTTTGCGGAGTGAAAGGCGCCGCTGCCGCCGGGCCCAATCCGCTCGCTGGGCCACATTGGCATACGCGCCTCATCTTCTGGCTCTCCGGGTTGACGCTGCTGCTGCTGATGCTTCAGCAGGCCCGAGGACAGCCCATCGAGCTGTACATTATTATAGCGTGGCCTGTTCATATTGTTAATTGTTCGAATTTAGTTCAAAGATAAGTTCTTTATATTTATGTATTTCAGTTCCTTTTCAGACGTTGTGTGTGTATTATATTTGAAAACCTTGCACGTTTTACTTTAAATAATAACAGTAGACAGCATGGCAACCTACGTTGTTAGGCAACCGAATTGTTGTTAAACACACACACACAGCGACAAGTTGTAATTCTCGAAATAATTTATTTAAAATAAATATATATGTTTGTATGTATATGTGTA
The DNA here is from genome assembly GCA_004143845.1 of Drosophila lacertosa. Taxonomy (NCBI): domain Eukaryota; kingdom Metazoa; phylum Arthropoda; class Insecta; order Diptera; family Drosophilidae; genus Drosophila; species Drosophila lacertosa. The sequence goes on from SCDZ01000311.1 coordinate 54,076, forward strand.
TTGGTAGTAGGTACACTCTTGAATGCTCACATTTGATAATTTGTTCTTTGCCTGCCTTACTCTGCACTTCACTTCGCTTCACCTTTTTCTGTGTTGCAGTATGATTAAATTTGCATTTATGTACATCATTTAGTTTTTATAACTTGACTTTATGCACAATTCGTTAATAGTTGAACTTTTTCTTAAAAAACCATTTTTTGTTGTTGTGTTTTGTCTCTGTTGTTAATTTTGTTGCTGTGAGTTTTGAACTTTCCTATGGCTATCAATTTGTTAACATATTTAATTTACATACATATGTATTTATTGCCTAGTTACGGCTTTGCGGCTGGCAATAAACAAGACCAGCACATTTTGTTGTTGTTATTGTGTGTTATTATTATTATTTAAAAAAAAAAAAACCAATTATATATTTGTTTGTCAAGCATCAGCCATAATTATACATTTTTTTGTTGTTGCAATTTTTATGCATTTCGTTCTATTAACACACACAATTTTTAAATTAGTCTAACAATTTGTTGTTTATGTTCTTACAATTTTCAGTGGGCTAAAGTTGCCCACTTTCGTTTTAGTCATAGCTTAAGCTTAGCTACAAAGCAATCGCGATCAATATTTGTACATATATATAACTTTATATCTTTATATATATATGTGTGTGTATATATATAAAGCAATTCTCAAAACAATTTAAAAATAACATAACATAATCGATTGCCATCATTATCATATACAGCACATTACAAACAATTGAATAAGCCTAAAAGCGAAACAAAACATATATAATTGTATATATATATAACATATATATGCAATACAATGTCCGATAACATGTATGAAATTTTCTTTTTTTTTTTTTTTGGCTTAAATTCTTACTACTTATACAAAATACAATATGTGTAGATTTAGCTTTATGCTCCTAAACCGCTCCTGCATTTTGTTCCAACTCGAAAAACAACACAATTTCATTAAGAGTTTTACATTTAGAGTTAACATTTTGTTTTCAGCAATTATGTTCCTTTAAATTTAAAATAAATTATGTGTATATATGTTTTTGTTTTTAAATTTATATGTGTATAAACATTATGTGACTTTCAGCAAGCAACGTTTTTGATTCGCGTGTGTCGTGTGTATCGTGTGCTTCAAACATGTTTTATATTTCCAGCTTTTCTAGTTCTTACAGTTGCGAATATATAGTAATCTTAGTCAGTCTCATGGTCACGATGCAGAGTTCATTATATAATTCATTAACATATACTGTATGCAAGTCGCATGTAGCTTTTTTTTTTATTTATATAGTTCGTCGTCGACGTCTGTTTAAGCGGGTAAAGCGGGGGCAGCGTCAAAATAGCGTAAAATGTTGATCAAATTTGGCCAAATTTTCCTACAGAAAGAAAAGTTTGTGTTTGTTGGTTGCCTTTTCTATTCGTTTTTTCTTTGTTATAGTTGTCGTTATATCTTGTTGCATTGGGTGCATTCTTTCTATTTTTTCTTGCATGGAGTTTGCGATTAGTTGGAACTACTTTTTGACATGTTCAACTTAAACATTAATAACATTGGCAGCAAAAAGCGGTGTCTCTGGGTCGTTGCTGGTGCTGCGCCCTAGCTGCGCCTAGTGTTTGGTTTTGGAGGGGGTTTTTTGTTCAACTAGGCCCTGCCAGTTTTGAACGGCCAGCCGTTGCATTATAACTGCAACAGCACCAGGAATTACCCAAATTTGCCGCTCAATAAACATACACACTTACAAAACACACACACGCACACACATATAGTGAATAAACTTAACATTTAAAAAAATTTTTTTTAGATTCTTACATAACTAAAAACGATTACAAAACGTGGTCCTTCCTTTAGGATTACAATCTACACGCACATACACACATACATATAGATAAACACACGTACATAACATTTAAACATTGGATAAGAGCTAAAAAAAAAAACAAAAAAAAAAATGAAATAAAATTAAACTGCCAACAGTTTTTAGTTCATTGCCTGCTCCGTCATTTGGCGGCACAGGGTCTCCAGCTGCTCCAAGCTCTTGAAGTCGTTCATTTTGTAATCGTGCGGCGGCATATTAAAGCTGTCCTTCAGTGAGGCCATGCTTAGGTTGATGAGCTGCGGCTGAGACAGGCAGTGGTCCATATTGTTGTTGTTATTGTTATTATTATTATTATTGTTGTTGTTGTTGTTGTGGTTGTTGGGCTGCTGGCAGATACTATTGCTACAAATGCCGCTGCAGGCAACGACATCATCATCACCACCACCATCATCATCACCAGCAGCACACAAGCAGCTGCCATTGCCAACTGCAACGGCGGCAGCCGCTGCGGCTAGCAATTGCAGCTGCTGATGATTGATTAAATTGTTGTTTAAAATGTTGCTATTGTTGTTGTTATTACTGTTATTGTTGTTGTTGTTAATCAATATTTGCGGCGGCTGCTGCTGCTGCTGCTGAGCGGATTCTGCTTGATTTACATTACTAACCATTACCACAGCGGCCATCGTCTTCTTTGGTTGCTGCTCCACAGATGCCGATCCATTAAGATTAGTCAGACCATTCAAGCTGGGCTTGCGCTGCTGCTGCTGCAGATTGTCATTGGTGCTACTGGTGAGCACACCCTGGCCTGGCTTAAAGATCAGCTGCTGAGGCTGCTGTGGCCCACCGGCAACCACAATAAGGTTGTTTAATGAGCGGCGATGATGCGGCGGCGGCGGAGTCTGCTGTGGCAGCGCTGGAAAGTGCTGTGAATGCTGTTGCACCTGCTGCTGTTGCTGCATCATTTGCTGCATCTGCTGCGCGTGCTGTGAATGATGCTTTGGTGGCGGCGGCTGCTGCTGCTGGGGATTGTTCATGAAACTCGGGTAGGAGGAGCTTTTGTACTGCGCCTGATAGCCTCCGTTATAGTCAAACTGCTGCGGAGGCGGCACCGCCTGCTGCTGTTGTTGTTGCTGCTGCTGCTGATGATGCTGCAACGGGTGCTGCAGACAGCTCAGCGAGAAGTTCAGCATATCATTTGAGTTTTTTCTATGATTGATGCGATCGTTGCTGCCGTTTTTTGGATCACATTTGCGCGTCTTGCCGTTCCACCTAAGTAGGAGCAACAAGGAATAAAGCATATTAGAGTGAGATTAGACAGGCATTTCCTTATAGCTTACCTGGGCTTATTCATGTTTCCTGCTGTGCCGCCCGTGGTCTTAACATGATGCAGTTTCGGCACCATGGACATCTTTATTTTGGATAGCTTGAATTTGAGTTCCTTGAGTTGATTGGCATGATTCATAAATGCCTCGTTGTGTATGGAACGATCGAGTATCCACATAAAGACGCCCAGTGTCTCTTCATCCTGGGCACAGTAGGGATCCTGCTGCAGGGCGCTGCTGACCAGATCGATAACTTTGAGAAAACGCAAGCTAATGTTCTCTTCGCCAGCTATCGATTCAACAGGCTTCATCGGGGTCAGCACAATGTTTGTGAGTTCCTCGATTGCGGTGCTAATCTTCATCTGCCCGGTGTGGAGCTCCTGCTCAACTTTGCCGAGTATGTGGGCGCGCTCCTTGAGCTTCTCAATGCACAACGCTAGCTTGTGAGAGGCGCCCTTGGTGACGCCAACGCTCTGCAGAAAATCCTCGCTAATCTGCAGCATTTCCTCATACGTCATATTCTTGAACAGTTCAATGTACTTGTGCAGACGCAGCGACTTCAACCACAGGCCAATCCCAGACATGCCCACATTGCGCGTCTGGAACTTAATGTAGCTGGGCTTGAAGTCGTCCAGGCGGGTGTCGGATGTGCTGTTCGCCAACGTACTGTTGGCGCGATGATGTTCAATGGACAGCGAAAAGCTGCGCGGCTTGTTGGCAAATTGCGCTAGATTCTCCGTCGAATTGGAGCAGTTATCGTTCACCGTAATCACAGACGAGTTCGATGAGTTCGACGAACAGCTGGAGATCGTTTGGGTGGTCAAACTGTTTGAGCGACGCGTCTTCAGCGCCGCAATTTTACTGTCCAGACTCCAGCGATTGACGTCGCCAAATTGATCGCCCACATAACCCATCAGAATGGAGGAGTACGGTAGTTGCGGTGGAGGCGGCGGAGGTGGTGGTTGCAATAGTTGGGGCAGAATGGATGAAGCTTGCGATAAAGAAGAAGCCTGTAAAGATGAAAATAAAGTTTGTTAGTGTCTGCGATAATTACCTATTTTGACAGGGTATATTCGTGTGATTATCATTTAAAAATAATGCCTACCTGTTGCTGGCTTAGGCAGCCGCTGACAATACCACTTGTTTCGCCACTAGCGCTGTTTCCACTGCCTGCTTCGCAGTGGAGCGGCTCAAAGTCGAGGATTTCGGTGCCGTTCTTGCTGAATGAGGTGTCATGGTCGTCGTTGCCGCCAATGCCCATAATGGAGCCCGCTGCGGCGCCAGCAACAACGCCATTGACCAGCGACGAGTTGCTGCCCAGGGATAGACCTAAGCTATTCTGACTAGATGCTAATTCGTTCAGTGTAATACCATTTAAATTATCACAGAGTGGATTGATCGAGCCACAGGAGCCACTCACGCTGCCCCGCCATTCGCCCGGCTGCCTGGGCAGCTGCTTGCTGTGGTGCCTGCTCGGCGGCGCAATTGTTTGCCAATCAACGCTGCGCGTCAAATTGCCCAGCGATGAGGAGGACGACGAGGAGCTGTCCGAAATGGTGCCCGTAGCTGTTTGCAGCTGCAGCTGCTCTGGCTGAACAAAGTAGCTGCTACGCTTGTTCGCCTGTATGTAATCCTCGAGGTGGCGTAGCCATACATTTAGCGAACGTCGATCATCACTGCCAATGGCTGGATGTATTAGCATATAGGAGAAAATCTGCTGGACCAGCTCAGTTGGCACCAGCTGTTGAACTGTGTCCTTTACCACAAGCGGTATTAGCGTCATATAGCTCAGTTTGGCCTCTTCGTTGCCCGGCTTAAGCAGTGGCAGCATATTGAGCACCTCGTGCAATATATCCTCCTTGCGCACATACAACTTGCGCTCATCTGTGCACTGTGTTAGGTTTGTGCTGCCGGTTATCTGAAAGTCGCTGCCATAGCAGGGCATAGAGTCCTTGTCTGATGAGGAGGAGGACATACCGTCCGCCAGCTCGTTGGGCTGACACATTTTGTAAGCGCTCAATAGATTTTGCAAGAAGGCTGGATTATTTGCATTGATGTCAATGACGACGCTGCTCAAATTCGATTGGCATGTGCCCAGATTCTGTGTCAGATTGTTGTCTATGGAATACTGTAGAAACTTGAGGCTCGGATAGCGTAATCGTTTTAGCAGCGCATACATGACTACTGTACGCTCGCAATCGTTCCATTTCTCGAATAGATTCGTCACTGTCGTCACCTGCTCACAAAATAAAGCATTTGTTGTCGGCTGATGCGCTTCAGCGTTGGCATTGGCATCCGTTTGGTTGTTGTTGGGATTGGGATTGGCATTGGCATTGGTATTGGTATTAGTGTTGGTATTGGTATTTGTATTGGTATTTGTATTGGTATTGGTATTGGGATTCGTAGAGGCGGCTGCCGTGTTACCGGCACTTGTCGTTGTTGCGGATTGTTTTTCCTGCAGCTGCTGCTGCTGCTGCTGTTGTTGTTGTGTGGTAGTGACTCCTGTTTGCAATTCGTTCAATGCATTCTGGGAGCTGTTGCTGCTGCTGCCCGTGGGCAGCGCGTTGTCTGTTCCTGTTGTGTACTTCATATCGTTGTTGTTGCAGTTCATTAATTTTACTCAATAAATAGGGTTATTTTTTTATTATTATTATTACAATTGTTGGAGCTTGTTGTGTGTTTTGATTATTTTTTTGGTTAAGTTGCCAGGACTGCAAAGAGAAAATAAATAAACCATTATTAGTAGGATTATTGGTAGTTAAACAAAAGCTGCTGCTCTCTTCTATATCATATAGCTGAAATGGTGATCCGATCCTATGCTCGTCTTACAAGTTTCATGACCAATTTATCATACCTTGTCCAAGGGTATAAAAAAAACCCCTTTTTTCTCAAGTGATTGTGTTTTATTTTCGTTTGTTCTTCGAACTCATTTGGACTTTGGGAGGTAAGTTTTTAGTTTGTGTCGGACCTGTATTATTCCAATTGTGTTTGTATATTTCGTATTGATAGAATATTAGTTAGATAATTAAGGCTCGTGCATTGCAGTGTATTTGAAGCCGCGTGATCAGCACAAATCACGTCACAAACGTAAAGAAAAATTTTCCCTACTCTTGTTGTTGTTGTTGTTGCTCCCATTTCTGGCGATAATAGATGTCAAGCGACTATGTCGACGACGACGACGACACCGGCGGCCGCAACATTCAAAGTTAATCAAATCAATTTTTTGCTAATTTATTAAATTTACAAATGCGACAATAACAAAAAATTGCAAGCTAACAAATACGACAGCAAAAAGTATGAATTATGATGAAATGTGAAAAATTGAAAAAATTAGCATTAATTGTGGCCCGTTCCATTCGTTCGCCGATCGGCACCACTGTCGGGGGAGGGGAGTCTCTTATCAGAAAAATAAATAAATAAATAACGAGTTTGGTACATAGCACCTTTGCCTAGTGGGCTTTGCGGTGGCGATAAATCAATAATAATACTACACACATTTTCAAAATCATTATTTACCTATTAGGCTTAAGCTTGTTGTCTAGCCGGGGAGTGGGGAATGGGGACAGGGTATTGGGCTACCTAAATGATTCTCTGAATAAGTGTGGTTAGGTTTTATTTTTGCCATTTACACTTTTCATTTAATTTCGTTACGCATTATTTTATTTATTTTTTCTTTTATACGCTGTGCTCATTTCGAACGAGTATCATGGAGCTTGTTACAGTCGTTGTTGTTGTTGTAGTTGTTTCGCTAGCGACTTTCTTCGATTTTTTTTCGTATTGTTGCTTTTGTTGTCTACTGTTACAATTTTAAAGCTCTCTCAGTAATGCAGCTGTGTCAATGTACATATACGTATATGTTTGTATGTGTGTGTACATGAGCAAGCATTAAAACATAACGGACCCAATTACAGTATTAAAGAGCGGTCAAGTGGAATTTACTGCTTTTTTTTTACTTTTTTTTAGGGGATTTCACATTTTTGGTTTAGTTTAATTGTAGCACACAATTAAATACAATTGAACGCTGTTTTATTTACAGCAATTTAATACGACCTGAAAATGAGCTGCGTCAAAGGCGCGCGCTTTAATGTAACGGTAACTATGCATGTCAAACTAGGCAATAATTTCAATATTTGAGGTTATGTGTCAGTACGCAAATTGCTGTAAATTTTACACACAGACAAACTACATTATTAACCAACCTAAAAAAACACACTTATAATAGCTGTCAATTCGCGAAAGTTCAATAAACGACACATGCACATACACACAAAACACATACATGTATCCACAGCGAAAAAAAGCTGGTGACTGGCAACAACAATAACAAAAACAACAACAGCCGTTGTGCGGTACTCACAAATGTGGTGTTTCATGTAGCTGCTAACTCAGCAGCCGCAGTGATCGTATTCTTTTTAGCATTTTTCTTTGCTCGTATTAAATTTTGTTTTTTTTTTTTTTTGTATTTTGCATGCACAATATAAATTTGATTATCTGCACTCGAATAAACACAAACACTGAATTGAGGATTAAACAAAACAGAGCACAACTATAATTGCTGCAACGAACACGCTATGGGGAGCACTGAGAATGCCAACGGCAACGGCAACCGACAAGCCACAAGCAGAAGCAAAGCATCAGCGTCAGCCTTAGCGTCAACAGCAGCGGCGGGCGAGAGAATGACGATGATTGGCGCTGGCGTCAGCTACATTAGCTGGCGCTTTTAAAAATGGTGGAGCCTGCAAAATGAACTCTCAGCAGAGCAAAGCGAACGCGCGCCTTTTTTGACAGATTTAAAGGAGATTGCATAGCTGCTTTTGCTGCTGTTGCCGCCCTACGCTGCCAATGTGGGAGAGCGTCTCAATGCATTACATTTACATACATATATTTTCACAAATGCGCCTTTACGTATGTATTTGTGACGGAATGCAAGCGACAATATGTCGCGCGCTACAAAACGACCTACCGACCCCAAAGCGAAGCGTGCTCTCACATACACAAGCACACGCACATACGGAAGCAAGCAGAATGCACAAGCAAAAATTGCGGCAAATTACATGAGATTACAAAGCAGGCAGGCATTTGCTCTCATCTGCTTTTTTTTTGCCGTGCCTCTAGCTATGGTGGTGTTGTTTTTGTTGCTGTTGTTGTGCGTTGCTTTCGCAGCCCAGAGCGTAGCGGAATTGTTTTCGTGTCGCTTCTTTTCAATTGCACTCACTTTCGGTTCCGTTTTGGGCAAGTGCTTCTGTCGTGCCCCCCTCACAAACGACAAACACGCTCGCTGTTTTGTTTTGCTGTTGCTGCTGCTGCGACAACCAGCTGCCCCCCAAATCACGCCCCACCCACCCAGTCATAGACAAAACGTTAACAACAACAACAGAATACCATAGACTATACACACACTGCGCTTGTGCCAAAATCGTTCTATTTTTCAATTACCTTTTGCTTTCTATTCGCTTGCTCACGCTGCAAACCTTGAAATTATTTTCACACAGTTTTGATCGCTCCGAAATACGAGCATATTTCGTTAATTTGATATGCATATGCTTATGCTATCGGATCGCGCATCCACTAATTTTTTATAATTTTCACCTTGACTTGGCTTTGTTATTGCTCTGTGTGTTTTCAAAGTCTTGCAAAATCATACTACATCGCCTTTTTTTAGCTGACTCTGGCATCACCACGACATATTTGCGCGTGCACGCAACACATTTTGGGACAACACGAAATAAGACTGCATACAACTGTATCCGCTCGCAATTATTTGCATTTTTCTTCTTTTTATTTTTTGCAAATTTATACTATATTTTTATAGTTAATTAATTATTAATTCACGCAAACGCGACAACGACGTTCTCGCTCGTAGAAAGTGCTGCTGGAGATAGAGATGACAAATAAAGCTGAGTCGATTTAGTACGATATAGTTCACATGAACTAGCCGACAATTAACAATCCATTCGATATATTTTATTTTAAGGTGATGTCACAAGCCATTTAAAATTGTCAAATATTGGCATATATTAGAAAATATGCCTTAACTTTAATAAAAAAATTAAACACATGTTTCTAGCCAAATAGATGACATATTTTAGTTAAAATTAGCTAACTGGTTTCTTAAGTTCAGTGCACGATTAGTAATCTTGAACCGATAGTTTGTTCATCGATAAATTTTATGTTAATGTTGCCACACAGTTTAGTGTATTTGTTCAGCCGAACTAGTTCACGTACAATAAACGAGCTAGAGGCGAAGAAAAATGAAAAATTATTGTTATTGGAAAATTAAGTGCCACTGCAAGCTCCAATTACAATGCACATAAAAGTGAAGAGCTTTCAAGACACTGCGAATTGTTAATTTGCCGCGGAATCAACAATAAAGCCCATCGAAAACACTCAATACTACGAAACAAGCAACAAACTAGGTGCAACTACCCACAACAAAAAAAAAACCACATAACATTTGTACACAAAATGTTTGCACAAACGGAATCGCATAAAACCAATTTCTTGGAGCACACAAAGGCAGCGCGCGAGGAGCGCGCCCTCGAAAAGCGAAGGGAGGAGGCTGCCATTCTGCTGCAAGCAACACTCAAAGGATATGCAGCACGAAGCAAGTACCAAAAGCGAATCATGTAAGTCCTGATAGTTGCTAGTTAGAGAATATTCTCTATATACTCATTTAAATGAACATATTCCAACACCTGCAGCAAAGACTTCGATGTGCTCTTCATGGGCTGCCATACGGGCGAACAGGATGAACAGGATGTGGAGCTAATGCCCGCCATTCAAGTTTATCCTGTGCTGCGTCGCTACCTTACACAAATAAAGTTAAACAAAAACGATGGACTTATGCGGGAGCGCCTGGAGCAAATATGTCGTTATGTCAACCGTGCAATGGAGGTGGACAATCCAAAGATGTCGTATGCGGCGCTATGTTTGCACAAGGAGCGCAGCTTGCCCTGGATTGGACACATTAAACAGCTGTTAACCCATTGCCTGCAGATGTTGCCGGAACTAAAGCCGGAAAACCATGCGGATAGCATATCATTGGCGCTCTTTCTGCACACGCTCATTGTGTTCACTGCTCCCAAATCCTGGGCCATTTTGCGTAATCCTCAATTTGAGCGACTGCAACCAGCGATGCAGAAGATCTGTTGCAACGTTCAGGGCCATTTAATGAATCACGGATTCTATAAGACCATGCGCGTGAGTACCTAAAAGAAAGCAAACAAATTATGGTAGTTTAAGAATAGGAGTAAAAGTCATTTGCCTGGTTTATTTACTAATACTTCCCATTTGCAGCTCATTCTGCTGAAAGGCACCGCACGCGAGGAATTGTCAGTTAAACCGGTGACGCTGGTTGCCATAATTACGCTTTGCCTGCGGCCCTTGATCGACGGTGATTTCAGTCGCAATTTGCTGTCACAATTTCTCAGCGAAATCCTTTCAGTTCCGGCGCTTATTTATCATTTGCATCAGAGCGTGCCGCAGTGCATCGAACAGTTCGGCACAATGTTCCTGCTGAAGCGGGCATTGAGCATATCGGAGGACTTTCAGTGGTTCGAAGAGTTTGCTGCCAGCATGTCGGGCACCAAATCGCTCGCATATCTGGGCAACATTGTGAATATGTTTAACATTGAAAACTTGGGCGAGGCCAAGCTTTTGGCTTATCCGCTGCTGACCGTGAGTACAGGAAAGATTAAGCAATATTTCCTTAACTTAACTCTTGATGTTTGCAGGAAACCACGACATCGTTGTTGGAACTAATACCCAACACGGTGACCACCAAGGGTGTCTTCACACAGTGGCACGAGTTGCTTGGCTGGCACACACCTTGTGCGGAACCCGCGCAGAATCAAAATGTGTCGCTGATCAAGAAACAGTTTCACATGCTCTGGGATCATCGCTGCATTAAGCTGCTACTCGGCGATCTGCTGAAGGACATAAACGAAAACTACGAGCGCATTGAGTTCCAATCACCGCAGCAGCCTTCGACAAGCAACTTGCTACGTCGCGCTCTGGAGCGCAGCTCCACACGCGGCAGTGGCCTGTTGGCCAGCGCTGCTGGCAAACAGACTAAGGTGCAGTGGCGCAAGCTGGACAACAGCGATGTGGTGCAGGTGTCACGAATTTGCGGCATGTATTATGCGGCGCTCAGCACGCTCTCTCAAATGAAACTGGACATTTTGACGGGCATTTGCTATAACGATAACGTGCTATACGACATTTGGCTGCTGTTAACCTCATTGGGCCCCAATTGCGGCATGAAGGAGTATCTGGATCTGCTAAGATGCGAGACGACGTCGCAAAAGCCACAGATAGCCATGCTAATGCTCTTCTGCGACTGCATGACGCATTACGTGACGTGAGTGCATATAAAAAAAATTTACTTGCATATAAATATTGAATTACTTTTTTATTTGCTATTGCAGCATTTTGGACGAGTATGAAATGTATACGGAGCAGAAACCTTTTCGCCTCAACGACTATGTTATGCTAACCTATTTTCTCAATAACATGCTCTACAAGCTAATCAACGACAACATTTTAGGTATGCTTGAACAATTTGCTTAATAAAGTTTTTCCTATTAATAGCACGCTTTATTTGCTAGGTGCCAAGAACATTGTACTGAACCCCGTCTTTGTTTCGCTACACACGCTGCTGCTTTGTTTATATCGTCGCGACTGTCGACGTCCCTTTACATCCACAAACCACTGGCTCATACCGGAGGTGAAGCCATCGACATTCATCAACGATCTGGAGAAGGCCAAGCGCAATGCGATGCTGTTGCTGGCCAAGATGCCGCACATCATTCCGCACGACGATCGCGTCAAGCTGTTTCGCAAGTTCGTACAGAACGAGAAGGCTGTGATGGGCCTGACGGAGAGCGCGTGTGCATCGCCGCGTTCCGCGCTGATTGTCATTCATCGGGAGCGCATTGTCGAGGATGGATATCGCCAGTTGGCCGCCCAGCCGACACAGGCCCTGAAGGGCGTGATACGCGTGCGTTTTATCAATCAGCAGGGACTGCACGAGGCGGGCATTGATCAGGATGGCGTGTTCAAGGAGTTCCTTGAGGAGACCATTAAGAAAGTTTTCGATCCGTCGCTAAATCTATTCAAGACCACCTCCGATCAGCGGCTATATCCATCGCCGATTTCCTATGTGCAAGATAATCATTTGCAGCTATTTGAGTTTGTCGGTCGCATGCTCGGCAAGGCTGTGTACGAGGGCATTGTGGTGGACGTGCCCTTTGCCTCGTTCTTTCTCTCCCAGCTGCTGGGGCAAACCCAGCAGGCGCTCTACTCCTGCATGGATGAGCTGCCATCACTGGACAATGAACTCTATCGCAGCCTTACCTTTATTAAGCACTACAAACAGGATGTTGCCGATTTAAACTTGACTTTTTCTGTGGATCAGGATGTCATGGGCAAGATTGTCACACACGAACTGCATCCGGGCGGCAAAGCGCGTGTGGTGAACGATCACAACAAGCTGGTCTACATACACTATATGGCCTACTTTCATATGAACACTCAGATACGCGAGCAGACGCAGGCGTTCAATCGCGGCTTTCGCAGCATCGTCAATCCTGAGTGGCTATCGCTGTTCTCGCCGCCGGAGTTGCAGCGTCTTATTTCTGGCGACACGGTGCCATTGGATTTGAGGGATCTGCGTAGGCACACACAGTATTATGGTGGCTTTCACGATTCACATCGCGTTGTTGGCTGGTTGTGGGACATACTGGGCAAGGACTTCACGGAGGATGAGCGCAAACTGTTTCTTAAGGTTCGTTTCCAAAGTATAAGTGATTTTGTTGGGATTTGTTAATAACAAAAGCTTTGTTTTAGTTTGTCACCAGCTGCTCGAAGCCGCCACTTTTGGGCTTTGCGCATCTCGAGCCGCCGTTCTCCATACGCTGTGTTGAGGTGGGCGACGACGAGGACACCGGCGATACCATTGGAAGCGTCATACGCGGCTTCTTCACCATACGCAAGAAGGATCCACTCAATCGGCTGCCCACCTCGTCCACCTGCTTCAACCTGCTTAAGCTGCCCAATTACCAGAAGAAATCCACGCTGAGGGATAAACTGCGCTACGCCGTCAGCAGCAATACAGGATTTGAGCTGTCCTAAGGACTCAACTGGAGCAGTGGCTACATATCAATGGCTTTTGAGCTTTCGGTGTTGTTTTCGATTTCATTCATTATTCTCGGCACGTTAGTCTGCCTGAAATGTTGTTATATACATATGTATCCTTATTAGGCCCCTCTCCTACTTTTAATAGGTTTTTTTTATCAACATTTTCGGTTGAATTTTTGTACAAGTAAGTTTCTTGCAATTGAGTGTATATATAATGTGTGTATGTGTGTGTGAAATTTTTTTTGAAACACATTTTGTAAAACAATTAAAAAAATATTTATATATCTATATATATATATGTATATGTATATGTATAAACGTATAGCTGTGATAAACAAATTATAATTAACTAACGACAAATACACAAAACAAATTACGAAGCTGAATTGAAAAAAAAAACAAAACAAAATGAAAAATGCACCTAGTTAATTTAAATGGAAATTATTGTAAGTTTCAAAAGAAATATATATATATATATATAATTGTATGTGGCTTGCATAAGTTATATGTAAAACAAAAAGTAACAGCAACAATAAATCTATATGTCTGATTCATGTGCAAATATAAATTCCAAGTGTTCGGCTAATAGATATATGCACGTTATATGTTAACGGATGTGCGGATGTGAGGTAACCTAAGCGCATTGCCAAAGATAACAAACAGAATTACAAACCAATCGGTGGCAATTAGTGAATGACTGCTCAAAATTTTCCCCGGGTTTTTCCAGAAGCGGGCAATGAATGAATGAAAGCCGAGGCCAGAGGTCAGTTGTATGACGCACGCTAATGACAAACAAATCCGTCTGGACTCCGGCTCCTGTGACAGGACGCTAATTGCCTGAGTCAGAGCAGTTGCAAAGTGCACTTTGGGTTTGCGGTCTAAGCGGAAATGTTGCGCACATTTTATGCAAAGCTGCTCAAATTGCCGGAAACTCAACTGACTAATGATGACTCCGCCAGATAAGAAAGAGTTGCGGCTAAGCGTAGTGATTATATTCCCATTACCAATCTTTTATCAGCATTGTTTGACATTTTTATAGAAAAACATATTTAGGTGTTCCGGTTTGCCTTTTATGCCCCAAACTGTCGGCCCTTAAAGATTTTAAATTTTTTTTTTTTTGCCGACCCAACTCTCTCCTTTGAGCCAGCCCTCGCCAGAGTCTAGACAATAGAAACAAATTGTAGTGTGCAGACCCACAAACATACAATAATCATAATAATAATAATAATATCCAAAACGCTGCATAGACACGGAAACAGTCGGCGGTCCGTTGGGCCATAAAATGCACATCTTGTGTGTGTCCATTGTTCCCAGCAACAACAACAAGAACAACAGCAACAACAAGAACAACATCAGCATCCCTGGGACAAAGTGTGACCATTTTTATGACTCGCCTGTGAGTTTTTGCCGACAATGACGCCGTCTTTGTCATTTTTGTCGTCCTACTGGTCCCAGGACAAGTGGCAACGGCAACGGGAACCTTAACGGCAACAAGTGGCTGCGACTCAACCCAGTCAAGTGGCCGTCGCGGCTGTCACTTGGCGCCAGTTTGATGTGCCTCAACAAATTGTTGCGCCCAGCCGGCCACAAGTACCGTTTAACATTTGATTACGGCAACTTATCACCAGGCGGATCTCTCTTTGCTGCCAACGGACGGTAGCGGTACAATTTGTGGATGCGATCAACGGCAGCTTGTATGCTGATATCTCAGATAAGGGGCAAGCACTTTATCCACTTCAACCAGATGGAACACGATCAGTCGATTGTACATACACTTATACCTTGGCGATTGGTAAAACGGGATAGAATGGTTGTGTGATTTTTATTTATTTTAGATCCTTTGAAAAGAGCTGAGAATTTAAGTTTTGTTTTTAAAATTTAATTCTTATCATAATACTGAAATGTTTTTAAATAGATAATTATTTAAGCAAATCTTAAAATATAACTATCTTCCATTTGTGTTTGTTTATTGCAAAATGTTGGCCTCGGATCTAGGTACATAGTTATATATTTTTGTAGGATTAAAGTAATATTGTAAGATAAAGAAACTAAAAAAAATTATATGCAGCAAATGTATATAGACAAAACTATTTTGGAAAATAGAATTAACTTAATGATACTGAAATCTAAAAAATAAAAACAGAAATAGAAAGCCTATGGCCATTTACATTTCGAAAAACTAAAACAATAAATTCTCTGGGCCTTTTTTGGCATGTAAAAACTGCCAAGAGTTCTGTAAAACATTTCCCTCCATAATCTTTATTTCTAAGCTAATAGGCTATTATTATTTGGGCCAAATCGAAACCATTTTCATTTGCATGACCGAAAATACCCAAAAATGTAAAGTTCAAAGAGATGCCCCCAATGCAATTAATGCTATCAACAGTAATATGGGCGCCCATTATTTAGCCCCCCGTCACGAAGAACTCGCTCAAAATGGCGCTTCCATTTGCTGGAGCGAGACCACAAGACACACCGCAAGCAGCGACCAATCGCAGCGTCGTAGATAGAAGAGCGCAAGCTGACGGCCGCGAGTGCAGAGAAACAGGTACCTGAGATGGCTGCAGAGAGTCGAAAAGTGATCCGACCGGATTCTGCTGGAATCGAATTAGTGTGAACGAATTTCGGAGCGCAACAGTTTCGATCTGAACAGCGAGTCGAGCGGTTCGTTAGCGAGAGAGACAATTGTGTAGCATAAAAATCGAGACTTTGATTTGAAATACAAATTTTTTTTTTTTTTTGTGATCAATAAGCGTGTTTATTCTATAAAAACCAGTAAATATGTTGGCACTGCCAAACATCGCCGATCTGCGCATGCAGCAGCAAATTGCCCATGAGCTTTATCGCCAGCAAATTATGCAACGGCTGCCAGGTAGACAAGCATAATTCTTATCTATGTAGTGCCGTCGGCTTTAACACGCGCCATCTCTTCCAGATCCACTGTGCGGCCTGTTGCCCAATTTTGCAACGCACTTCATGCCACCCCCACCGCCACCACCCTCGCAGCCCACCCTGCCCGGCGTGGAGGCCAAGCTGGAGAACAATGAACTATGGCAGCAATTCCATCACATTGGCACCGAAATGATTATTACAAAGAGCGGCAGGTATGTGCGGGTCATTATTTACATTGACTATCTTTACACTAGCTTATCAGGCATCCAGAACTGCGATAACCTACAGAATGAGATCACATAAACGTCAATTCTTGTCTCCTCTTCTCTTCACAGACGCATGTTTCCCTCGATGCGTGTTTCGCTCAGCGGCCTCGAGGCGGAGACCAACTATTGTGTGCTGCTGGAAATGGTGCCCATTGGCGACTGCCGTTATAAGTTCTCCGGCTCCCAGTGGGTGCCCGCTGGCGGCGCCGAGCCGCAAAGTCCGCAGCGCATGTTCCTGCATCCGGACAGTCCGGCGACGGGCAAGCACTGGCAATCGCAGGCGCTGCTCTTCAGCAAAGTTAAGCTGACCAACAATACGCTGGACAACAATGGACATGTAGGTGTAGTCTCTCGTTATTTCCAGCCCCCACAATTACTTATCACACGTGTGTATCTCTGCTTATCTCCTTTAGATTGTCTTGGCCAGCATGCACAAGTATCAGCCACGTTTACACGTTATACGTACCGCTGATCTGACGCAGATACCCTGGGCGCCCCAACAGGCCTATGTGTTTCCCGAAACAGAGTTCATCGCTGTGACTGCCTATCAGGTATGTGCGCCTCGGACCTGCCCACTCAATTGATCAATTACTCATGCTCATGTTCATTCCTTTGCAGAATGATCGCATTACCAAGCTCAAGATCGACAACAATCCCTTTGCGAAGGGCTTTCGTGAGTCGGGCCAATCACGCTGCAAGCGCAAGCTAAACGATTCCCCTCCGCCTGCACAGACATCGGCAGTGGCAGGGGGAGCATTGGCAGCTGGCTGCGATGCGGAGCTGATGGTCTCGCCGTCGGCTAAACGCTTGCGTCTGGCTGAGGCTGAGGAACTGTCGCTGCCGCCCCGGCAACATACTGGCCTCGTTGTGCCGCCGCCGCGTCACTATCTGCTGGATACACTGGAGGCCAATTTCTATCTGTCAGCGCCACCCCAGCCATCCATTGATTATGCCAGGCACATCGCCAGCTATCCAAGTTGGGCCTACTCGCCACCATCGCCCGATTCGTCGTGCGCCTCCTCCAGCTGCGACTCCGCGGCCGAGCCAGATACCGATACCTTTGTGGACGTGGTGGGCACTGCGAGCAGCGCAGCTGAGCCCGAGCTTCAATCCGAATCGATTAGCCGAATCGCAGCCGCTGCCGCAGTTGCCGCTGCTGCGGCTGCTGCTGCAGCTGTTGTGCCAAAGCCCAAACGCAGCAGCTTCAGCATCTTGGACATATTAGGCACGACCGTCTCGGTTTAGTTAATACGGCAGCCGCAGTTGTCGTTGTTGTTGCTGCTCCCATTTTTAGTTGTTGCTCCTAAGTGCCTTATACATTTAATTAGCGTTAAGTTGCCAGCGTCGTCTGCGTCGTCAGTAAGTTAAATTGTGATATTTTGCAGTTAATTAAGATTTCCAGGTATTTACCATCAGTATTTATCTTAAGTATTTATTATGCAATTTTAATTGTTTAAATGATTTCGTAATGGATTTATTGTCTTTGGCATTTTAATGTCAGCAAATAAAGATTTTTAATAGAAATTCCAGAAAGGGTTCTTTTAATGAGGAATTTTAGCGCATCAAGTGTTTAAAATAAGTGGAAAATATCATTTTAATTTGGTTTTAAAAAACAATTATTCTCTTTATTTAGTATCGAACCTATCCTGAAAAAGTAAGGAAATGAACTTTTTAAATTGTAAGTATAATAAATATTAATAGACTTGCGTTTGAGATGTCTGTCTATTCAAATGCCGTGTTAATATTCTTAAAATAGCACGGAGTTATTCAGATTTGCGTTTCCCGTAGTATTTGGTACAGGGTATTCCCTAGTCATGCGTTGCCGAGTGGAGCAATTTGTTTTGATTTTATTTTGGCTGCACTGTATGAAATTTATTTTAGTAAATATTTTCTCGTCGTCTTTTAATCTCTCTTGACCTTGCATATAAATTATAACTGATTTTGGTGCTTTCATTTAGTTACTGAAATTCTTTTCCATGCTTCCATTTTGCTCACATTCTTTGTATACATAATTGGGTTTGCTATCTCTCGCATGTTGGCCATAAAAACCAGTTCCAGCTCCAGCTCCAGCTCAGGTTCACCCTTGTTCGCCGCGTTTCACAGTTCGCTCTCTCGTGCACGAGTCAGCAACAAGAGCAACAGCGACAACAACAACAGCAACAAACAACTACAACGCCGACGACATGAGCTTATCAGCAGATCAGAGAGAGCCGCATCTTAAATGCTGGCGCCAGCGCCAATGCGCTGATTGAGCGCGACGACCGCCAGGTAATCCTGGCCAGCAGCTCGCCGAGCAAATGTAATTGATGTTTTCACGTTGTAGTTGTTTGCCATTTACATGCAAAATTGTCCGAGTCGAAGCCTCACACATGCAACTTGTTGCACTGGCCAACGGAAATGCGGCGGCATCTTTGAATGGCCGCAACGGGCTGGCAGGCGGTAGCCGGAGCAAGACATGGCTATTGCCTAAATTGCAAATCTTCGACGGTGGCATTTCGTTTCAAATCGCGTTAAGAAACAATTGTTAAGCGGCTGATTCCCCAACTTTCTGCTCCAGCTACAACTCCATACCCACACACGTAGCAACAACCTGTTTTTCTCTCAGTGGAGACATCTGTTGCTTGTCGGCCGTGGGGCTGCAGTTCCATTCATGTTGCCGCTGGAAGTGTTTATGGGCTCCACATTAGCCACACTGCATATTCATGTTAAACGTCGCCAAACGGCCATTGTGTTGTTGCTTTAGCCCCTGCTCCGGGTTATTTGCTAAAATTTATTGAATTCTCATTTAGCCAGAGAGCCACAAACCAGAGCTAGGCTCAGGTTCAAAAACGTTCGCATGTCAAAGTCAAATGAGCGCCGTCGCGGGCGCCGATCTTGCAGCGTAGATAAGCGAACTTTTTGTCCCAGGCCTTGTGTTGTGTGTTTGCTGAATGCTCCTGCTCATATTGTTTGTTGTTGTTATTTCAGATGTTGCGATCTCGGCCTCTCTCTGTCTCCCTTAGTGTTTGTGTAATTTCGTTGGAAATTAATGTTATGGCGGCCAAAATCAAAGTCATGAACATTTCACTGGCGACAATTTTATCGGCAGCGCAATGAAATCATTTGGAGACGAGCGCCAGCTGTAGACTACGATAGAGCTGGGCCCGCGATGTATTTTCTTACGTGACACGAACATGCAGGACTCGACACACTTATAGCGATAGTTGAAAATATGCAGGTTTAGAAAACTTAAAAATTATTGAGAATAATATTTTAAAGCATTTTGTAAAATAGGAATAAGTTGAGCCCAATTACAATAACTTAAATTACTAAATTTGTATGTTCGTACCAAAAGCAGCCGACACCTTCCCATCTCTAGTGTATCGCTTTTTATCAGGCCCTAAAGCTAGATAATTTACGTGGAGGGAACAATTTTAGAAATATGTCAAAAAATAGCGAGTAAGCCTATTCTAGTCGGATGTGCCCTTTTATATATTACTCTGTATCCAGCTGCGATCTGCCATTACACAAACTCTTCCTTTGTTAGCATATACACGGAATCACGCGAATCCAAATTAAACTTAATAACCACTACATAACAAAAAGTAAACATTATAAATCTGTGTATACCCTTCCTTACACAATTGCAGTGTGTACCGGGTGTATTGCATGTTGCTAATTCAATTTTAGATTTAGGCTTTTAAATATTGAATTAAATTTTTGCTTTTATTCGTATAACGTTCATCGCTAACTGAAAGCCGGCGCGACATTGAAGTTTCAGTATTTGGCAACGTTGGCGGTTTAATGTCTGACAACGGCTTTCAGAAGATAAGAATTATTTGAAGCTTAAAGATTTAAAAGAATATATTTATCGACATGACTAATAATCTTATAATATGCAACTCTTGCTTGCAGATGGTTTTGGACTTTAAATGTTATGGGCGGGAAACATTGCGGGTAGTGGCGCGACGATGCCAGTGATTGGGATCTTTGTACTCCACCAAATTAGTCAAATCGAAACCCGCCGGCACAACGATAAACGGTTTTTGACCAGGCAGCAGTTTCTCTTCGGGCACCGGAGGCATGTCTTCAAAAGGCGACACATACGGTTCATTCGCAGGCTGAAAGAAGCAATGTTTTACAAAATGGCTTAAGTAAATATTGTTGATCAAATTTACTTTTATTGGTCCTTCGTTAATGTTGCCGGTTTGTTGTTTATCTAGCGAAAGTTTCGCCAATTGATCAGTCTCTCGGTCGTGGAAATAGTTATCCAAGGCGGATGTGAATTCGCGTTTGAGCGAACGCTTCCGAGCGGGATCATTTTGCTGCTCTTCGATCCAAATTTCGGTAAAAGCATACTTCTGCAATGCTTCCGTTTTGGGACTTGTGTCCAGTAGATTCTTCTGCTCTGGCTTTGCTGCGGCTGAAGGTGATGCACTCATGTCAAACATGTCCACATTTGCCATCTTCGAGTTGCCCGCTAACTTTGGCACCATGTAGAGGCACGTCACCCTGCGTGGTTGACATTGGATTGGGCTTACCGCAGAAGCGTTGGCCGTAGAGGGACTGACGTCAGGTGGCTCAGAGATTTGGCTTTCAATTTGATAAGATGGCTTATGTTTGAATTGGAAAAACAAGTTATTTATATTGAAATAGGTAATAAGTCCACTCACAGTCTTGATAGAAATTTCTGCCTCTTCTGTCTCAAAGCCATCATCAATATCGGAAAGACAGCTCAAGTCGGACGGATCGATCTCGCTTTGTGTGAAGGAATGAAATGAGTCACTTTCATCCTCAATTTCTGCGTTATACGGTTCTTTAGGATTAATTATTAAACTCATGTTGCAATTTTTTAATACGATTCACATATGAGTGCGCCTTAAAAAGAGTATGTCGGTAGAGGTGAGCACGTGACAAAAAAAAAACGTTAGTGCTGTCAACTTTCGATAGCTAAAACTGGTTCGAAAATAGCAGCCTTTTAAGATGTGAACAAGTAATTAAAATATAGTAAAATAAATTTAAATGTTAATTAATTGATCATTTAAGCAATGTATTATATATGTATTAGTTTATTAGGTAGGGGCCAATGTAGCATAATGGACTAGAACGGGCTAAATAACAAACAAAAGCTGCCATCACTGATTAATTGGTTAGCTGACAAAAGCTGCACTTTTGTGCACATTGCCATAATACGATATTCTCGCTGATATTTTCGATAAATTAATTGATGAACGATGTTGTTGTTGTATGCGGTTAGTTTGCATACGCCGCCATCAGGTAGAGGGAAATATTTTGACAAAAGAATAATATGCAAATTATGTAGAGTACTTAAATACTCCTGCAGTTTGCACTCAATAGACTCGTAAACAAAGAGCACTGACAATGCGGACAAAAACCGCGTGCAGGTCACGCACTTGACAGCGACCTTTGTTGTTCTTGTTGGTTTTAATTGTTCTCGTGGATTTGCAAAACTGATGCGCAGTTCGCACGGGTCGGACGAGCCGCTTGCCTGCATGTGTGGGTGGGTATTTATTATCCTGTAATTGTTTGTGCCATTGTTCACACGCTACGTTTGAAAAATTACACGCTTTGTTAATTGTCTCGACCCCGGCACCGGGCTCAGACATTATATCCGTGCCGACCCACATGTGAGCCCATTTGCATAAACTGCTTGGTTGGATTCTTAGTGGGTTGGCTTCGCTCTAGTTTAAAACCTCGGCTTAGGACTACGCTTAAGAAAGAGAAAGGAAGGGAGGGATAGAGATTATGAGCCGTGTCAGTTTTATGGCTTGGCACCGGCGACACACGACGCTAAGGCAACCCTATGCTGGCCTTTGTCTCATTCTTCTGGCTTCCAAATATGTTTATTTTAAACTAAAGACGAAAGTAGACTGCAAGCTCCTCCATTGTCCTCTTTTATTATTTCTCTCTCACTAATTACTATTTTGCAAAGCAGTGCAACTGTAGAATGCTTATATTTGTATTCCACTCCTCTTCTCTCTCTTTTCCACTTTAAAGTGGTGGAGGGGGGGGGGGGCGCTAACTTTTCGCCCAGCAGTGCAAATGTCCCGCTTAAACTTTTTGCCGCCACATGGCGCGCAATTCAAATCGGCGGCCATTTTCAAGTGGCTGCTGCCACGCGTAAAACGCTTTTCATTCATTAGCACTTGTTGTGTTTTGTTGCCGCACCAACCGGCACTCAAGTAATTAACTTTCGTTTAGGAAATGGTAATGGTAATGGTTTCGCTGCTGTTCGGGCTGCTCCCCATTTTCTGTTTACACAACAAGAATTGGTTGTAAGACAAAGTGTATCTAATTTCATGGGGCAAACAACGCAGCAACAAAGCAACAACAAATGCTGAGCCGTAAAATGCAACAGCCAAATGCATTAATTACGCACACGCCGGCAACCTGCGACATCTGCCAGGCGCAGTCGTAGCTATTTAATGAGGCATTCAATGCACTTACAACCTTGCGCCTGTCAACACAGCGCCGTCTACATCTAGAACGACATCTGTCACCCGTTCTATGCGCTATAAAACCGCAGTCCGTCGCCCCTGTCCCTGCCCCTGCTCCTGTCACGGCTTCTCCCTGGCGACTACAATTTCAAAATCGATTTGGTGGTAAATTGAAATTGTTGTTTGTTTTTTTTTTTCCTTTTCGGTTTGGTTCTTTTGCTGGGCAGAGACTACGTCTGCACACGCCTCCCTCGGCGCGACGTCGTCTTGACTTCAGACGTGGGTGGTGACGCATGTCATCGTAAACTTCATCATTGGCTACAAAAAAATACACTATGAAAACCCAACAAACAAGAAGCAACTGCAGCTTACATAACAAAATTGTTGTATGTTGTTTCTGTTTCTGTAATTTTTTGTTTTTTTTTTTTGGCTGCTGTTCTTCGTCTCAGTCTCTGCCCATTTCATAAACATCTTTAGCCATTATGAGTCTCCGGGGCATTCTTCTGCCCGTGCAACTGTTGCCTTCTTAGGGCTGCAACCGAATTTCATGCCTTGTCGAGCTATTTAATTGTAAACAAATTATGTTCTGGCCAGTTGCAGTCGACGCTGCTGCTGCTGCTGTTGCTGCTGCTGCTGTTGCTGCTGCTGCGGCGTAGCTAATGGATGCCGCTGCAGCAGTCGGCGTCATCTTCGGCGGCTGATGATGTTGTTGAAATTCTAGCGTTTATCTTGTAAATTGGTTGGGATTAATGTTAAGCGGAAGTTGTGATTTGGCTGCCGCTAGATGCCGGACCAATGATAAAATGCCGAGCTGACTGCAACATGTTCATTTACCTACAGCAAAGTGAGTGTGTAAGTGTGTGGGCGTGAAGGCTCTGAAGTATCCCTAAGATCTGCCAATTAGCAAGGAGTTTCTGTCCGTCCTAAATGCTTAAGAGCTGGCTAATTATGTAAAAAGGCGCCTACAAAAACCAGATTTTAATGAAATTCGAAGTAGATAATATTTCAGCACAGTGATAAGCCTGGGTGGATATATGTAATACTATATATACATATATGTAAGATATTGAAATTATACTGTCCACTCAATTTTGTTGTTAATTATTTATATCACAACGATATTTGTGACATCTTATCTATAAATAGAGAGCTGTAAATTTAATAAATAAGCTACAAATAGGTGCTAAAACTTCGAAAGCACGAAGATGAAGAGTTTACCAGAAATTTATATTTATTTGTTGTTACAGAAAATATATAATATTATTTTATTCCATTATTTCAACCGAAAATGTCTAGCCAAGTATTTTCTTTTATATTGATCGATGGATATTTATTAAGAAATTAAATACGGAAAAAAATTAAGCTGCACTCTTGACTTATTTTAAGCTGTTTATATTTAAGTTGACACTCTTAAAGACAATCTCTTTCATAAATAAATAATATATATTAAATAAAATGGTCGCTTCAGTTTCATTAAAGTCTAGGATTTTAAGGTTTACATATAAAATGTGTCCATATCCAGGAATACTACACATTTTTCTGGTACTTACTTTACTAGGATCGGAGTCCTTTCAAAAGATTTCTACTTTTTGCCTTATGTTGCTTAAACTGTGATCCTAAGTTTAGTCTGTAATTTTAGCATAGAAATCTTTTTCATTTAAACCTTAAGTAGGACTATTTTTAATGTTTTTTTTTCTACACAATTTGATTAATTTTTTATTTGAGTTTGACTAATTTTCTCTGTTTCCTGAAGACCTACAAAATTTTATTATCTATAGCATTCCTGGTTATAAAACGACTTATTTCGTGTTTTATATTAAAGCTTAATAAACTTTTTTTGGTACATTCAAACATTGGAGATTTGCACTCTTATAAAATTTTATTATTCATTTAAATATATATATATATGTATGTATATATAGCCCACCCAGTCTTCGCTTATTCCCAAAGATTGAATAATATGAGGAATTCTTTTTTTCAAATTCACTTTGTTGCACCGTAGAAATAAATTGAGTCAAGTTAAATACTTTAAATATATATGTATATATGCACATACATATATAGAAATCAACTTTTATTATGGAAACTTAAGTCTAGCTTATTAAGTAGCTTAACTTAGTCAGCAGACTAAGTTGAATTGGAAAGTTAGCTTACAAGTTTATTTTAAGTTGTTTTATATAATAACAGAATAATTAAAACTTAAAAAAAAAATTAAAAAAAAAAAATATAAAAAAAACTTATTTAGTAATCAGGCAAAAGTTGGCTTCCTTTTTTATGCACTATATGTATATATATCTTAATGTATTTGTTTAATATCGTAGGCATTAGCAGGGTATCTTTAGCGGCTAGCTGCCGCCGCCCAGAATGGCGGATATGCTGAAACCTTTGCGCTTGGCGGGCGCCTCGGGCGGCTGCTGTTGATCCAGCTGGGGTGAATGCTGCTGGGCTGAGGCTGATTCGCTGCCCACGTCGAGCTCCGCTTCGTCGGTTGTCGTCGAATCGCTGTCGGCTGTGTGCTGGGCGGAAATGTTGTGCGGCAGGGCGAGCGCCGGAAGTTGCGGCAAAATGGACGTTGGCGGATACAAATGCGACGCCGGCGTCGCGGCATTGTATTCGTGCGACGTCGTCGCACGTCCGAAGTAAGTGCAGGCCAAATCCACCAGCGAGGGTCGCAGCAGCGTCTGCATGTTCTGCTGGAAATGCTGCATAAAGCTGCTGGCGCCGGGGGGCGAACCCATTGAGCTGGCGCCAGGCAAGGGCATGGACACCGGCACCGGCACCGGCACGGACATGGGCACACCAAGCACACCAACAGCAACAGGCTCAGCGCCATCCAGCGATGACGATAACGAACAGGCCGATCCATTTGATCTCAGGCGCTTAATTTGCGGCCCATCCTGTTCGCTGTTGTTCGAGCTTGTTGCGACGGCGGCTGCGGCGGCTGCGGCGGCTGCGGCGGCTGCTGTCGCTGTGGATTTGCCTGGCGACATGTCAAGCGAGCCAGCGGACAGCAAATGGGTCTGGGGCAAATCTTGATCGTCATCGGTTGGCGATGAAGACATTTTGCGTTTGCAGCGCGATTGGCCCGTTTCGCGGAAGCCCTTCGCAAACGGATTGTTGTCGATCTTCAGCTTGGTGATGCGATCGTTCTGCGGAAAAACGCGTTTAAACAGTTGCTGTTGTAAATTGCATGAAATACGACAATTGCCAGCAGACAGAATCTCTGCCAGTAGCTGGCGTTAAATAACATTGGCCACTTGACACCGCTGCCACAAAGGAGTCACACACACACACACACACACATACAAATATATATATACACTTGAGTCGTTGTCGTCATGACTTGACAACATTGTGACGATGATCTTGTGGAAGTGATCAGGCTAATTAGAGGGCAGACCGACGACGGACATTCGAGCTGGCGTCGCTGTCAATGGGCCCAGACATAGACAAAAACACAGCGAGCGGGCCAAGGGCAAGGATGTGGCTATCCAACTTCCTAAAACAACAACGGCGCTTGACTTTTGCAGACTGAGGGCGTCGCATGCTAATTTGCGACCTTTGGTCAGGCTGCCCACGGCGTGAGCGATCGTTGCCGAAATTAACCAATTAGTGCGCCCAGCTCAATGAGTTGGCAAAATCGGCGAACTTACCTGATAGGCTGTCACGGCCACAAACTCCGTCTCGCCAAACACAAAAGCCTGCTGCGGCGCCCAGGGTATCTGCGCCAGATCAGCGGTCCGTATGACGTGTAAACGTGGCTGATACTTGTGCATGCTGGCCAACACAATCTGCGAGTGTGGAACAATGGTAATGAGGATAAGTTCGGTGAGCTTTTCGCTCGGCTGCTGGCCACTTACGTGTCCGCTGTTGTCCAGCGTATTGTTGGTCAGCTTCACCTTGTTGAACAGTATGGGCTGGGCCTGCCAGTGGGCGCCCGTCGCCGGACTGTCCGGATGCAGGTACATGCGCTGGGGCGACTGCGGCTCGGCGCCGCCAGCGGGCACCCATTGGGAGCCGGAGAATTTGTAGCGGCAGTCGCCAATGGGCACCATTTCCAGCAGGACACAATAGTTGGTCTCATCCTCCAGGCCTGAAACACTCAGGCGCATCGAGGGAAACATGCGTCTGCAATTAAAGTGGATCAAGTTCAAATAGAGACAACATTTTGAGGGAGTCCTTGGGCGTTACAAATATTTAATTGTGGCCCATGTAATTAGCCTAGGCAAACGCGAAGCAACAAAAATAATAATAAAGAAGGCAGAGAGAACAAGAAAAAAAAAACAGAAAACAAATAAAGGCCTGGCCTTGTTTAGAGTTGGGTCGCGTTTGCGCTGTGCTAACAAGGATCGCTGAGCGGAGATCGTTGAGCGGAGATCGGAGGAGAACGCAGCCTGCCGCAGAGACGCAGCAGGTGGCCACCGAACGTGGCGCCAGCCTTAAAAAATGTTTGCTCGACTCCGCTCCGAGTGCGTCTCGGATCTTGTTTAGAGTCTGTTATATATATACATAAATATATTCTTATGTGTGTGTGTGTGTATTTATTCTTTTTTTTTTGTTTTTTTTTGGCAATGATTTTTGTATTTTAAGTGCCTTTTATTTTTGGTTGCGCGATGATTAATTAATTTAACTCGACTGCGCTGCGTTTGCCTACATTTAATTTGATTCCTTTTCTGGTTTTTTTTTTTTTTTTTTTTTTTTTTTTTTTTTTTTTTTTTTTCTTTTTTTTTTTTTTTTTTTTTTTTTTTTTTGTTTTTTTTTTTTTATTTTTTCATTTTCAATTCGTTTTTGTTTTGTTTGTTTTTGTATATATTTTGGTTTTTTTGTTGTTTTTTTTTGGTTTTTTTTGGAACGTTCTTGAAAAGTTGCGCGTGCATTTTTGACAAACGATTTGTTCAGATATTGATCTTTGGCGCGTCTGCGCATAATTAACAAACGCGAGAGGATCCCTGCACGAACAAGAAGAAGCACCAGCAAAAAAAAAAAAAAAGAAAAAAAAAACATCTCAAGCATTTCAAGGTATTTGTGCTGGCATCCAAACAGGTGCAGCTTAAAGTGATCAGATTTTGGGTGATTTCTGTTGTTGCTGTTGTTGTTGTTTGGCAAACTATATAGGGTAAGGAGTGTGAGATCGTCAATCCACACTCAGAGTAAAAGAACCAAAAGTTTGTACATGATTTAAATAAAATAGCTGGTTAAAATCAAATACAAACTTTATCAAAACTCAGGCAAAGTGTGTTTTATAAAAGCTTCTTTAAAATTGTTTTAATATAAATCACAAATCAAGGAAAACTGAATGCTTTTATTTAATTCAATTTTAGCATAATTTAAGAAACGCTTAAAATTAAAAAAAAAATTTATAATAATATCAAAGCATAAAACATTATTTTTTTATTTTATTTTATATTATATAATTTTAAGAACCTATTCTTCTGGGATTCTAGGATAGAAAAAATTGATTTTGTGACAGACGGACATTTGTAACTATCAATGTGATTTAAGCTTTATACTTAAACTTTATAAATTTTACTTCTTCTGTCTTCTAGAGATAACAGAGTATACAAAATAAAATAATAGTTTTTTATTCAGATTATGGTTAAAAAAAAAGAATTTTACTGATTCAGAGAACTAAGTAAAAGTTGAATAAAGTTTAATTAAATTAATTCATTAATTTTAGACACCACTTTAAAACTTTTTGAATACTCAAAAGTAAGTCCATCTATATTTAAATTAATTCAGCAAGCAACTATTCTTCCTCAAGGAGTCCTCAATAGATTAGTTTTTTTTAAAAGCTTAGGCATTTACGTAGATGTTTAAAAAGGGTTCCAATCCAAGTACCTTATTTTATTATTAACAAGTAAGTAGCTTTTTCAGAGCTTAAGAGGTCTATATACAGTTATGTAAAATATAATAGTTTTGACGAATCTCACCAATTTTTAAACTGTTTTTAAGACCCTTTCAAACTTTAAAAATTAAAAATACCTTTAAAAAAAAAACTAATGTGTAGGCATTATAAGAGTACTAAATTTAGACTCCTCCTTCATATTTTTAATGTTTTAACACAAATATCCATTAAAAAATGAAATGCATAAAAATAGCAGTAATTATTTTAAATTTTAAAAAAAAGCCAACGACATTTAAAATAATGTATTTATGTATGCATATGCTACGTTTGAAAATACTGATAATTTCTAATCAATAATAAAAAATAATTGATAATTTGAAATTGAAGTTGATCAGCGAAGCTTAGAAAGCAAACTTTAAATTTTTCAGTTTTTAAGATCGATGCATTCATGCAAATAATCGGAGGGAAGGACTAAAGGATTGATGCTTAACAAGACTATATATATATATATACTTTAGACTATATATGTATATATACTAATTTATTATATTATATTTATGCCTAAATACATTCAGGCTATAAATAGTTGGGTTGATATTTTTTTTAGCATATTCCATATTTTATTTATAATTTATTTATAGTAGTTTTAATCAATCTCAGCTTTAACCTACCCTTTTACAATAATATATTTTATTCTTCTTAAATGACTGCTACTCAAAAAAAAAAAGATGAAGGTAATTCCTCTATTATCTGCTCTATTATCACCATTCTCCCCGCTAGTCCTCGAAGTGTCGGCAGACTGATTCACCCGTCTTACGCTGTGAACCCGATAACGCTTCAGTTTTCAGTTTTCAGTTAATGTACTTTGGTTGTGTTGGGCCGTTCTCGGCGATTCTCAGCGGCTTTGTGCGCGGCACTAAAAGCTTCGTGACAGAGTCATTTCATTTCGAAAACGCGATACGCTTTTGTTCTAGCTATCTTTAATGGGCGCCCGGGCATTTGCCACCCATGCCGAGTCGAGATGCAATCTTTAAGTCGTCGACTGGGACAAGGGACAAGCTTGAAGGGGGGGGGGGGGGGGATAAGCAACTAATTAGTTTTTATGAGCGCCACTTGGCGTTGCAGAGCAGTCGAGGAGAGAGGCACACGGTGGCACTGTGGCGCCTAATCATTAAAAATTCAAATCGATTGCACGCACAAGGCCCGTCCGAGTCGCCATCATCATTGTCTGTCTGTCTGTTCGTCTGGACTGGGCTTGGTTGCATTTCACATAAAACATTTTTGATGGGCATAAAAAGTATTTAATACGCAGACTTTATGAATAATTCATGGCATATAGTATACTATACTATATAGAGAAAGGGTTGTTGTTGTCGTCTAAAACTGTTTTCGGCAATGCGACACAGTCCCAAAACTTTATGTTAATGGACAATGGGAGCCCGGCTGGAACCCGGTTGGCCCGATTCCGATCTTATCGGCCACTCGCCGGCCAAAGTGTGAAATTGCTCGTATCTGTCGACGTTTCTGGACAGGCTGTGGTCATTGTCAACGCGCAACGTGCAGATACGGATACGAAATCGGGCATCGAACACGAATCCGAGTGCGTGTGTATATCTCGGGCCCGTCTGCAGACAGGCGCCACAATAAAAACGCTGAGCGCAACAAAGATGACGACAAACTATCCTTGACGCAAAGATTTATGCCGCAGCAACGACAGTAGCAGCAGCAGCAGCAGCAGCAGCAGCAGCAGCAGGTCAAGTCTCTCTTGAAAAAAAACCGCCGACCCAAAGGACGTCCCACGGCGTTCTGTGTCCATACTAGGCCTACAATAAATTACGATGACGCCACTTTACGCACATTTGAGCAAGTGCCGGACACTTTTAGGTACAAGATACAATATCTTTGGGCGATTGCGCTAGCGCTTTGATATTCCTACAGAACGCAGCCCTGGCACGCAAAGTGCCATCGAACTTGTTCGCTTTACGCCTCGCACTTGATTGCACTTGAAAACAGCCCAAAAATACACATATATATATATATATATATATGTATATACCTGTCGCACGCATTTCACATCCTGCATCCTTCCGCCGCTTTGTTTGCCTGTGAAAATTGTTGTCGCGACGTCGCTGTAAACAATTTCGCAGGCGCCTGCATCTAATGAGCATTTAACAGCGCCGCCGACGCCGCCGATGATGACGAGAATAAGGCTGAGACTGGGACTGAGAATAAGGCTGAGACTGAGACTGAGGCTAAGTGCCCAGTGGCCAGAATTGAGAGCTGAGAGCTGGCGGCGCTTTAAGTGCCAACATGCCATTGGCATGTTGTTGTTTTTCTTTGCCCAGCATTTTCGGGTATTGTTTTTCACGTTCGTGCTAATGCATTGCCCGGTTCCCCGTTCATTGTTTAATTACATTCGAAAAGTTTTTTTTTTTTTTTTTTTTTTTTTTTTTTTTTTTTTTTTTTTTTTTTTTTTTTTTTTTTTTTTTTTTTTTTTTTTTTTTTTTTTTTTTTTTAACTGCCGCTCTTGGTGATAATCATTTCCGTGCCAATCTGATGAAACTGCTTCCAGAGCTCGTCATTCTGCAGCGTCATCTCCACGCCGGGCAACGAGACACGCGGTGGCATTATCACGTGGCGCGGCATCGGAATGGGCAGCATCGGTGGAAATGGATCTGCATCCAGGGAAAGAGTGATTGTTAGCGAGACAAAGGTGAGTTTGATTTTTCATAAAAAAAGGCTACTCTTTTAAATATAAAAAGTTGTATCTTAAAGATACCATTTTTTTTGCGCAAAATATATTTAACTTTTAAAATATACTTATCGAAAAACTTGAAAAAATTTATAGATAAATATTGATGGCAAATAAAAACACAAAAAAATAAAATGCTATTGAATTAATCCCAAAAATACAACTTCGTGGAACAGATTTGTTGGTAGAGAAACACATTAATTTATATATATCTATCTATATATATCCTGGGCATCTTAAGTCCGACTTCTTTTTTATTTTTTAATTTTGTTTAGATTTTTAAGATAGACTAACCTACTGAATAATTAACTGCTGATAAGATGAATATGTTAAACAAGCTACACTCAGACAAAATATCAGCAGTATTAAATAATATGAAATATATTAAAATTATTAAAGATAGCTTAATATAGAAATTTGTTAATTTAATAACAACATATATTTTTAGAGAACATTTGTTATATTCTGCTAAAACTGCTTAGCTAATCTTAAATATAATTTACTTAAATGAAGACTATTTAAGATTGGCAAATGGTTTAAAATTCAGACTCAGACTTATTTTTAATGATCATAAGATATATGTATATATATACATTTATCTACAAGTGCGCTTTGAGAAAATGCCATTTGGGTTTTGTCAGCAATATTATTTAAATTATTTTCAAATTAGAGCAATATAATATATTACAAAAATGCGTCAAAAAACTTACAAAAAGAATTCCAACTTTCAAAAAACAGCCAACGAATTCTTTTGAGCAATATTTTTGTTTATTATTTTATGAATTTATGTTAAAGATTTATGAATTGTGACTGGAATTTTGTATGTGGTCAATAATTTTGTTCATGTATTATTTATAGTATTTAAATGTAAATGCGCAAAAGAAATAAAGAAGATCATAGGAAATTAGTTGCAATAGCTTTTGAAGTAAAAAACACAACAAATTTGTTACTTTCGATATTGTCATTTAAATTTTTGCAAACTTACTTTAAATGACAATATCGAAACTGAAAGCTAAGCTATTAAATGCAGTGTTTAAAAGAGCATATAAAAGATTTTAAATTTGAATAACTTGACTTTGATCTGTAGAAGTAAAGGATATGGCAATGAAATAAAGCTCTGTTTGAGATGCTGCAAATAGTTATTTAAGTGATTCGCCTGCTGTGTTACGAGATGGGCCAACAGCTTTGAACGCATTTTGTTATCAGAGTTGGCAACTTGGGCGCCCTGCGGCGATTTGTCGCATTTGGCTTATGCAAAATCGACAAACGCTTTCTCACATTACTCAGCTTTATGGGACGGCGGTCGTAAAAACGGTAATAGCGGCTACGGAAACAACAAAGCGCCAATTGCGGCTGAGCCAAACGTAGCGGCCATTAATGTTAATGATCCTTAACAGCTTTCGTATCGATTGGTGCCGCCGGCGCTAACCAAAATGGCGAAAACGCGGCGTGTGCGTGATGTGAAGTGAAGTGGGAGTGGAAAGTGGGAAGTTGTAGGGGGGGGGGGGGGGGGAGGGGAAGGGGGGGCTTTACTTCCCTGGGCGATGTGCTGCTGCATGCGCAGATCGACGAGCTCGTTCATGGTGATCATGATTTATATGTAAATATATTTCACACTTTAGGAGATTGTTTAAGTTTTGGCACAATTCAATCACAGACAACAACAAAACAAAAATAAAACGATCGAAAGCTGACAGCATGAGTGCTCAGCTCTTTTGTGCCGGCCACGAGGCGAATTCGATTAGCGTCAATTATGCAAATCACAGCTACCAAAGTGGCGTAGTTATGGCAAATGTCTCATAGGCGTGTGGGTGTTAATTTGATTATGACAACAACTAGTTGGGTATTCGATTTGCGTTTGTTCGTTTGTCTCAGAGATTTACCGACGCT
Source organism: Drosophila lacertosa (assembly GCA_004143845.1). Lineage (NCBI taxonomy): Eukaryota > Metazoa > Arthropoda > Insecta > Diptera > Drosophilidae > Drosophila > Drosophila lacertosa. Next base: position 87,433 of record SCDZ01000311.1, read on the forward strand.
TGCGTGTTGCGCTCGCCAAGTTCGCATTTCAACTGAGCAAGTTCCACAAAATGTCGCTGCCGTCGCTCGGCGGCGAAAACGAGCTTGACGAGTTCGAGCCATTGATCGACATTACCTGCGATCAGTTGTGAGCTGCTCAGCTGCCCAGCTGCTCGGATCACAGCGATTGTATCTCTCGCCGCGTGCAGGTTGTCCTAAGCTGTACTGTGATTGGCTGCACAATCGCAGTGCACGTGCACAGAGTGACAGAGTGAGAGCAGCTCACTAGCTCGCCAGCTATCTCTGTCTGGTATCGAGCACTCGCTCTCTTTGTTGGCGCCTCCATTTTGAAATTGACACCAGCTGCATAGCTCTTTTCACGCACTGTTAGCTCCGCCTTCAACAGATCGATTGCTCGCTCGCTCTCCCTCTCTCTGTCTTTCTAATTGTGTTTAATTTTGAAGTGCGAAGTTGCACAGTCAGCAGTCGCTTCAGCTGGAACAGACAACCACATGCTCCGCAGCTCTCTCCCTCTCTATGCGTGCATGTGTGTGTGTGTGTGTGTGTGTTTGTGTTGTGCTAGTGTTGCCTTTTAATTATACATCATGATCGAAATTGTTTTTTAGTTTTTTTCATTTTTTTTCATTTGGCATCTTTTTTTATACTTATTTATGCTTTGCCCATTTGTAGCCTCTGCCATCATGGTGGTCCTCTTGTCTGCTCTAGAGTTGTTGCTGCTGTGGCTGCCGTTTTGCTGTTCATTTATTTGATTTTGGTTTTGACGCTGCGTCATTCGGCAGCATTGATATGGCGGCATACACATGTACCCCAAGCACCGATATGGACTCGAACACAACATCGAGCGCTGAGCACGCCGCAGATGCAGCTGCTTGATTACAGTTTCTTCTTCTTCTTCTTCGCCTTCTGCTTCGTTTATCTTCTCGTTCTGACCTTTTCGAGCTTGACAAAACATTTGTTAAACTGCGGAAACGCATGTCGTCTACAAATTTGCTGGCCATTCGATTATTCGACTGCATTTGCTGCGAAGGCGGCAAACGGGAAATAGTTGCATTTTCCAGAGCAGCTGATGTGACAATAGCAGTAAATACGCCTTGGGGAGCCATATTTATGTTTCTCTATGTCATAGCTTAAACCTGGCAGCATTCTTCAATGCGGCACTTACAACAGTTACGATTTGAGTACTAATTATGTTAGTTTATTATGCTTGAAATGGAAACTGTGTTTTAAAGAGGTCCTGCGAACTTTTTTGTTATTTCTTTTTTATATTTCTGACTTTAAACTTTACATTCTTTCTTTACAAAGTATTTTTACACAAGCAAACAGAATTTATTTTGTGACTAAATAAATAAAAAATATAAAACATGATTGAATAGTTTCCTTTTGAGTGCCAAATATTGAATACCCTTGCTGACCGGAAAATACAATATACATGCATATATGTATATACATATATACATATATATGTATGTACATATTTACTTATAAGCCAAATATTCTACGGCCATAGAAGATGTGTTCCATTATATTTAGTTAGTTGCATTTTGTGTAATAGTATTCTGTATATATACTTACGAATATAGCTTTAAATCTAAGAGATTAATTTGTTGCTTTGTGAAATTTATAGTTATTAATATACATACATATGTATATACCCTTTCAAATATATATAAAGTATCAAAAATTTCTTCCTTACTTATTTTGTCGCAAAAATTTAGAACCCATTTTATTAAGTATTTATAAAACAATAAATAATATACATTCAAAATTGTTCGCCATTTTTTGTTGTCAATTTTTTTAATTTATAACAATCTTATATTTTCAAATGAATTGTTATTACAATATCTAAAAAAGTAAAGATAAAATTCATTGTAAAATTAATATTTTGTTTCGACACACAAAACAGTCAAAAGGTTACACTATAATTAAGTTGATTAAAAATATATTTAATAACTTCATGCTTGCATAGCCTGCAACCTGTTATACCCTCTATGGCAAGCCAATTAAATTAAGCATAATATCGTATTGAACTCTGACTTGGCGTTAAGTATACGCAACGTGCGATTGTTGGTAGTAAAAACTTTCGCTTTCAGTGTTTTTACAGTTGCCGTATCTTGTGTATCTTTTGCATACTATTCGGTGGGTAAATATTGCAGCTCCAATCTGGGGACAAACAGAAGCACTTCCGTTAGGCAGGCTCAGGTAATTAAACACGGCCAGCTTTGGCTGTTATCAGATAGACTTGCACTACTGCGAAATTCTTGGGATCGCTTGATAAGCAAATAGTTTTGCGAGCTAATTTACACAGCACTTTGCTGGCTGACACATCCACTTTGTTTTATGCTTTATGTTGTGGCAGGCAGCCAGCGGCGATAAGCGCTAGAAATTAATTTACAATTAGCAGTTGGCATCGGCTTTTCGCCCAAATTGCTTGCGCCGTCTGCACCCTGTAAATAGATACCCTGTACCCATCGTTAATTTATGCTTCGCGTTTTCACATTTGGTCGCGCACGCTTCCGGTTCCGTTGCTCTTGCCACATGCAACAGCACCAGCAACAGCAACGGCAACAGCAATGGCAAACAATTAGCCCAAGGTTCGTTCGGCTCAATTTGTCTCTCTCGGCCCGTCTAGCTGTGAGCTCGATAGCTGTGCAATTTGTCAGCACCCAGCTAATTGGTGTTGCCCAAAACGATCTGCCTGCTGTTTGACTAATGCTCCTCGGGCTGACTTCCGCTTGGTTTTCGGGGGCGGCATTCGCCGGCCCAACAGGTAGCCGTTTTCCATCCGCCTGCCGCATTCCAAACAGTTGACTCAGCCAGCACAAAATTGCATTCCACTCTGATTTTTATCCTGACGCTAAACTACATTTACAGAAAATCATTGAAGTTACCAGAATATAAATGGGCTAAGTTTCTTATTATAAATGTTTTATATAATATTAAAAAAATGATATATATAAAATAAATACATTAATATTATTTTAATATGTATGTACATAAGTGTGTCTGCTGTGGAAAAACAATATTTTAAAATGAGTTTAAAAATTCTAAAAATTTAAAAGATGAGTACGATTTGGACTATTATATATATATACATATGTATATATATGCCATAAAACCTGGAAGAAGAAAACGAAAATTTAGCTTAAAAAAAAAGAATACTTCCTTAAAAGGCAGATTATATAATTATCTATTTAAATTTATATTTAAATTAAACTTGATCAATGATACACAAAAGCTAACAGTAATATAACGAATATTTAACTTATATAGAAATACTTGATAAATTACATTTTTAAAAGTATATTTTAACTTAACTTCATCAACGTTTGATAGACAAATCCTGTCAGTAATAAAATAACATAGTAAATAATTATTTTAAATGTTTAATTAAAATTAACTTGATCTACGTTTGATAGTAAAATTTAGTCAATAGACAAAGTTGAGTTGTTAGCTTAATTAAATAGTATAATTTAAGCTGTTGTATATATAAACAGAACAATTACAACAAACAACATATTCCAAAGAATAAAAAAAAGAGTTTGATATACATACGGATTACATATGGATTACCTTCTAAGTTACAAGCTCTTCTAATTTCTAAGGTTAACACATTTTTACAATATAGTTTATAGACGGATTTATCCATTGCCGTTTATCATAAAATATATTTGCTTAAATAATTTTTTATGGTTTTAATATTTAATATTTAATTCCTTCTGCATTTTATTGCAATAATAATCACATATCAATTATACCCACTTTTGAATTAACTTATGTGGACACAAGGCATAAACAAAGGGTTAACATACAAAAAAAAAATACACTTCCACTTTCTATAAAATATGTTTCATTTAATGTTACTTTAAATACTTTTTTACTGCGCATCAATAAAAATTACCTGTTTATCTCATTTCTTAACCCTTCTTGCCCAAGTTTGCACATTTCGAACTTCAGCTTGGATTCCTATTTAGTAAAAAAAAAAAATAGCTCTTGCGAAATTAACCACAAAACTGCGTTAAGCACGAGCCTTTTTTTCTCACACGGCTATTCAAATTGAAATTAGCATACGAGCCAATGTAGTTTTCCATGGAAAGCACAACAAAAGCTGAGAACGCATTTTGCCCCGTTTATATTTTTTTTTATTGTTTATCATTAAAGGTCTTAAGTGAACAGCTGCGAAATTTATTGATTTAAACTTTTAGCTACTTGTGCATTAAATGTCTGCTGCCTGTTGCCACCACAGACGCTGCCACTTGCCACTTGACGTTGCCACACATTGTTACAGCCAGCCAGCTGAGGAGGCTCCGGATGATGGCCCGAACTTGCACGGCGATTATTTGTTGACGCTCGGCATGTAAATCTACTTTTGTATGCAAATTAAGTGACTCAATCAACAAGCCACAAGGCAACAACAACAACAACATCAAGAAAAACCAATAAAATCTGGCTGTGATTGGCTGCATGATACCCTAAGATTGGTTGCACGGAGAATTCTGTGAAACTAGTAAATAAAATTAAGTTAAAAGTAGTTTTTAATATGTATATAACAATATATACATGTATAACATAAATGCCCAATAAATAAGTATATGAATATAAGCTAGAATAAATTTATCGTAAAATAGCTAAAGTATTTTTTAAAATAATTAATTTAGTTTTGTTTAGGTTTCCAAACTAAGCTTTCAAACCTTAAAGGTAAGTATAAATTCAAGTAAGTAATATTCTTATTGTTATGTTGATCAATGTTCAATTTAATTTGAAGACATCTTTGCCACACACGTTGTTTACAGGGTATATGCCGTAATGGAAAGAGCAAAATCTCAACTGGCTGTTGAGATCGGGGACAGTTAAAAATAAAAATCAGCTAGCCAGGCATCATAATCATAATGTGGCCAGGCGACTCAACAATGGGCCACAGCAGCCCACTTAAGGCCCACAATGTGTACATATGTATATTTGTATATGTGTGTGTGTGTGTTGTGTGTGTGTGTGTGTTGTGTGTGTACATAATTGAGAGGTGTTTAATCGTGTGTTTCGCTTTTTGTTTTTCTGCGCATTCACGAACTGTGGCGAGACAAGATTTACCTTTCCTGGCTGCTGCTCCACTGTCGATCGCTGTTTGCTCTCAAATTATCATAAGCAAATAGGGCCCAAACCGAACCCTGAGACTGAGACTGAGACTTCGACTGAGGCTTCGACTGAGACTGAGACTGGGACTGAGACTGGACTAACCTGACTGACTGTTTCGACTTTACGCGCTTGAGACTTCAGCTGAAGTGCTAAAGTTGCTGGCGACGCGACGCGCTGAGAGGCGCTTCTGTTGTGTAGACACTTGAGTTATTACAATATTATACATATATTCAAAATTCAAGTGCTACTGGAGAGTAGTAGCTTTTTTTTTATTTCTTTGCTGGCATTCTTCAACAGCATTCACAGTCTCTGGGCAGCTAAAGAATCTGCATAAATACACTTAGAGAAAAGCACTCATTTAAAAAAAAGTCAATATGTGCTAACAATAATTTTTCTTTTTTTATATTTTTAATTTAAAATTGACTACCTATAAATTCAGATATCAAGCATATATAAACAAAGACTTAAAGATTTAATTACTTAAAAATTAGTTCGATAGATTTAAAAAATATTGCAACAATTTAATATATGTACTTATCTTATATATTGCAATTTTAAATTAAAACAATTAAATTTTATATTCTTAATTTAAGAATTGACTACTGTTCAATTCAAAAATTAAGCAAATCAAGATTTAAAGACTTAATTTCTTTAAAATTAGATCGATAGATTAAAAATATATTACAACAGTTTAGCTTATATGTTAGAATTTTATATTCTTAATTTAAGATTTGACTTCCCTAAAAGTAACAATTAAGCAGACAAAAAAGATTTAATTGCCTATGAATGATTTATTTCGAAGTACGAAAGATTAAGAAAATATTCAATTATTATTATTAATGTTGTAAATTTGGAGATTATAAAACCATTCTTAATTTAAGAATTGACTATTCTGCCGCTTAAAACGAATTTTTATTGACGTACGAAAAATTAAATTAAATTAAATTAAATTAAAATAATATTAAAATATTAATATTTATGTTATTAATTTAAAGTTTATTAAACAATCAAATTTTAAATGCTTATTTTAAGAATTGACTTCTCTACAATTCAACAATTATTCTTTCAATAAATAGAAAGATTTAAAGACTTAATTACTTAAAAATAGTATGCTAGATTCAGAAAATTTTACATTATTATTATATTAAGAAATTGAAACAGATTAATAAATGTTTTTCTCTCATATGGGAATTATAAAACAATAAAATTTTATATTCTTAGTCTAGTCTACTCTACAATTCAACAATTAAGCATACAAAAACTGACTGAATTACTTATTGTTTTGCTTAAAATAAATTAAATAGTTTTTAATTAGAAGTATCAAAAATTAAAAAAAAATATTAAAATATTATTATTTATATTGAAAATTTGGGAATTATAAAACAATAAAATTTTATATTCTTAATTTAAGAATTGTCTGCTCTGCAATTCAACAATTAAGCATACAAAAACAGATTTAATTACTTATTGTGTTGATTTAAAAAAATTAAATAGTTTTTACAGATACAATAAAAATTAAAAAAATATTAAAATATTATTTTTATATTTAAAATTTGAATTTCTGCCAAAACTTTTCCTAAGCTAACTTTTGTTTAAACTCAACGGCAGAAAGTTGGTTTTTTTCTCTCAGTGTCTATAACGACATGTGTATTTTATATTTTCGACAATAATATTTGTTTGTTTACCTCGGCTGCTCATTGAGCTGGCACTTGGCTGGTGTGGTTGTTTGAATGGCTCGAATGGCTGTGTGCGTGTTGACGGCATGTGTAATAACCAGATCAGCGATTTAAATGTGGTCAACAGCTGGCCAAAACGGCCAGCTAAGCATAGTTCAAATCAATTCATTAATATGCAACTTATTAGTTGGAGAGTTCAACGGCCACGCGCCGTGAGCGTTGACATCAAAGCCAAGTCTGTCGATTGCCGCCAACAAAGAGCGCAAACAAAAGGCAGCCCGGCCAACAAAGGCAGACCCAAAACTTCTAAATCGAAATCTATAGACGAAGCCGTAGCCGTAGCCGTAGCCAAATCCAAATCCAAGTCCAAGTCCAGTAGTCAAGAAATCATTTTGCCTGATAAAAACATCCATTATGCGTAACAATTTGACGGCTTCTTCGGCTACCTTATTTTTCTACATTGTGTCGGCATTTTGGCTTTGATTGAGTAGCTCTGCTGACCGTCCAGCCGCGGGGTAATTGTTGTCGCACAGTCTCTCCCCAAGCGGCTCTCTCTATCCAATATCTCTCTCTCTCTCTCTCTTACTCTGCCTTTGGTCCAGGGTAGCGGGCATGAGTGCGCAATTACAATGCTCTGTGATGGCCGATAAAAAGGAAAAACAACCTTCTAAAAAACATGTTTGACGTCAAATAGGAAATGCCTTAATCTCTGGCAACACAACTCCCCACTCCCCACACCCCAAGCCCGCCATTATCTTGGACATTTGCTTGGCCAGCCATTGCCTCCGGCCGTATCATTAGCCCAGCCAGCACGTCTTCCACTTCTATTTGACTAGCGCGTATATCTCGTTTTTATTTTTTTTTTTATTATTTCTTTTTATGTGTACTTATGGCACTAGTCACTAGTTGACACTTGTTGCCTCACTGAGTGCCTCATGATTGCTTTAATGGCGTCAAGACTTTCGCTTTTATGGAGCACTTGCTTCCACGAATCCATATCTGTGTGCATTAGCCAGAACCTGCTTCTCAGCCAGAAATTTGATTCTGCTTTAATGTCTCTGTAAATATCTGGAAAAACGAATTTACAAATATTTCTTGCATTTACATCTTTCTTAATTTTTTTGGTTTTATTTTTTTCGATTTTTTTCTGAAAAAATAAGTGTGAGTTATCGAAGAAATAAAAGAATCTTCCGATCTATATTTATCTTTTTATATGGTAATAAAGTTTATCTACTTTAAAAATAATATTTGGGTGGTCAATTTTTTTGCCAATAAAATGCGAAAAATGTGAAAAAATGTTACTTATAAGCTACCCAGATCCATAAAGTACTTCTTCGGAATTTCGAACTCCAATAACTTTGTCAAAACCGAACCAAATTTTATGTTTGATACCATTTTGAGCATTGTTTTTTCTTCATTTTACATCTTAATTTTCTTAACTTTTTATGTTATTATTTTTTTTGCAATTCTCTTGTGAATATCTGAAAAAGAATTCAATAAATTTAAAATCTCCAGATTTTATATATAATTAGTTGCGGGTCTTTAAATAAGAATAAAAAACGAACTAATAAATTAAAAAATATTTTTGATAGTTTTAAATATCGATTGATGTTTTATCAAATGATCATAAGTAATCTTAAGATGAGTATGAATTACATTTTAATCTCTGAATATCACATTTTAGGTTGAGGTTATATTTTTATACATTGTATAAACTAGGAAATTTCTTAATTTAAATAAAAGATAAATAAAGTTCTCTTTTTTATTTTAAATTATGTTGACTGTGTCTTCGTTCTTTTCCTTTCCACATCAATTATTGTATTTAAAATAAAAGTAAATATTCACTAAGTCTGTAAAAGTATCTAAGATAAAATGCTTTACCTGGAAATCTTTTACATACTTTAAGAACAAACTAAATATATTTTCCGCTAATGATTTTAACAAATTTGAGGTTATATATAAAATGGAATATTCCAATGCTGATTTGAACCAAATCTTTCGAGTTGGCCTCACAAAACTAACAATATTAAACTGCCACAACAAGTAATCAAGTCAGTTACTCATCAGTAGTAAATAAAAAAAGCCTAGAAGCTACCGATGCCAGATATTTTAAACCGAAGAGTATACAAGAAGCAAAACACACAAATAATAATGACTGATCAACTGTGAGATACCCATTAAACTGAAAGAAACTTTTCTTGATATGCACAAATAATTGCAATATAGATATAAATTGTGATCATAGAGAATTAATTTGCTTGCATGCCAATACACCCGTTGTGTGAATTGTGTGGTGTAGGGTATTACAAATATGGCGTAAAGCCAACAAGGTACACGGCCATTGCTCAAAGCGAGAACAATTTATGCCACATCTGCAATGGGTCTTTGTCTAACGCAAGGGCCTCCGAATTGGCCTCTCATGTGAGGCGTCAAAAGCTTAAATATTTACAATTAGCCCAAAAACAACAAAAGAAGCAGCACCCAAACAAAGACAGCAGTTAAACCGACGAGATAGAGCGAAAGCGAAAAGCATGAAAATATTTGTTAAAAAGCAAATAAATTGCACTAGATAAAGATCTAATTTTTTGATTAAAATTTAAGCTTTTTCACAACCTTAGCAGCTACCGGGTAAGAGCATAGGGTAATAGGAGAATATTTATTTTTTTTTGTTGTTTTTTTTTTGTTTCTGTTTTGGGCTTTTGGTTGACAACGCACACACAAAGTCAAAGACAAGACGACAACGGTTGAAGAAACATTTAATAAATTAAGCGCTGGAAAGAAACTCGGCGTTATCGCTGCTATCTATCTGTCTATGTGGAGGCTGTGGTGGACGGAGTCGCACAGCATGTTGTTTTTATAATTTTCATAGACTTTTAGTTGCTATATATGGCAAACAATACGGTACTTTTAACACCACAAAACAGGGTCGCCCCAACACACAAAAGGCCAACACAGCACAGAAGCGACAGACGCGTTAGCTGCTGTTCGAGCAGCAGCTGGCCCTTAGCCGCAGATACAGATACAATTTCAGCTACGTATAGAGATACAGATACAGATACAGCTATCGATACAGATACATATATAGAAACAGACTCGGGAGGAAATCCATTTGCATATGAATGTGGCAATGATTACAAATTTCGCTCGTAAAAATGTTCAGTTTGTTTTTTCGTTTTTTTTTTGGTTTTTTTTTGTTTTTTTTTTCTCGTAGGCATAATTAACTATGGATCGATCTCGTATGCGTTGCGGTTGCGGCAATTTACAGGGCATGTTGTTGTAACTGATTGTGAGATACAATCTTGTATCGGCATTTTATAGATACTCTACGCATGCGTAGTGCCTATTTGCCGCTAAATGAGCAGTCGAACAATGTCAATGGACTTTGGTGGGAAAGTGTTGGGCCCGTTTGCATTATGCAGATTGGGTGCCTATTTTTTTTTTGTTGTTTTTATTTTATTTTTATTGAATGAACCAAACCTTTCACAGCCAATTAAAAGCGGCTAACAAGATCGATGCTGTCGCCAGATAAGCCAACTGCATAGTTAATAGATTAGCCATGCCTGGTTCCCACCTAACCAGCGTACAACGCCCACAGGATCACACACACGCACATACACAGCAAGAGTTGTGTGTGTCTGTGTGTGTGTGTGTGTGTGCGTGCGATCTACAGCAATGATCCTACAGCTTCCCTTCTCAGACTCGTTGCTCGTTTTGTGTTTATTATGGCGCGTTTCGTTAATTTCTTGGCGCCATCATCATCGTCTCCTACTCCGACTCCGACTTCGTCTCTGTCTCCGTCGCCGTCGCCGTCGCCATCTCCGTGCCAGGCTTCTTCTTCTCTCCTTTGCTGCGTCATAAAATTAAAACTCTTCACTCCATCATTTTTCGTGTGCGAGTGCAACATTTGACAGGTAAACGTCTGGGAACTAAAAAAAAAAAAATAACTTACCAACTGACCGCCCGGTTATCGCAGCCGCGCCCTCCTGCCCGACCCGAATCTTTGCATACTGCCAGACTACAGAATTCCGAATGCCCTCTTTTTAATGAATTTACGATCATACATTTATTCCATTACAGGCTTAGTCAAACATAATTCGAATCCCAAAAATCCGATTGATTTTCTTTAATCTAAACTTTAAAAAATCTGTTTAAATTATTTCTTTTATTTACATAATTTATAATTTTTATATATGAACAACTTTGATTTCAATGGCGGATTCGAACCTTTGTGTGAGTTTGATCCGCAACTCAAATTTTCTATATGGCTTTTGCTGGATATATATTTTTATATTTACACACTTTTGAAGTCTTTAAGAAATATTTAAAATTACTAAGTAATATTTAATCCTATATAATTATAACAGAGTATACTTATTTATATATATTTATTAAATGAACACAAACATATTTTCATAACTTTCTTAAGTATGATCCACTTATTTAAAACATTTAATTAAAACTATATAAAATTATTAAATAAAATGTAATTTTATATAAATATAACATAGAATACTTAATCATACTAGGTATAATTGAAGATTTTTTAATAAATATAAACACACATATATATTCAAATAATAAAAAAATAATAATAATAATTCCTTGCAAATAGCTTTATTTATTCTCCTAGCTTAAAGAGAATTTAAAAGTCGCTGTCACAAAAAATCAAACTTTCGTTTCATAATAAATTATAAAAAATATATATATTTTTCTCAGCCTTTTGGTTTTGTGTGGCGGTTGATGTGCAGTTAGCCATATTTTTGACAGATTTATTAGGTAATATTAATTTTTTATACTTAAACGTGTAGGAGAATGCGGCATGGGAGCTGCCATTATCACCTCCGGGTTCACCTGGAAGACTGAGACTGCTGTAGGTCAGAAACAGACGAACAATATTTGAGTAAAGTGCAGCACATATGGACATAAATGTATGTGTGTATATATACTTATATCCATATCCATATTCAGATCCCGCAGAGAATACTTGGCTTTGTCTGGTGACTGTCGAGCGGTGGGTCGAACGTGTGAAAATGCATTTGCATATTCAATCAGCGGCACAATAAATATACGCATACTACATACGAATTCATATGGAGTCGTTAAACAACATTTACATACGAAAATAACAAAACATTTTTTTTCTTAACGGGCAGCCGCAGACGAATTGACTGGAAAAGATTCCAATTTTTTTTTTTAGCCCGTGACTTTTGCATTCAAATTGAAAGTGTCAACACTTTGGAGACGCACCGACCCATAAAAAAAAACGAAAAAACTTACGGCTGCCCAACGCAAAACAAATTTGTGAAAAATAAAAATAAAAATCAAATCTAAAATATTAAAACTCATGCTCGCTGAGTTCTGAGTTCTGTTAATAGCCACGATGACTGGGCAGAGGAAAATATTTGCGTGGGCCGCGGAATATTTGGGTCTATTTTCGAGCCAAACAATTAACAGGTTGGCCAATTTGGCAAGCCAAATATAAATACCAAATATTGTTGTGGCTGCTCTTAAAATTTCCACAAATCGACTCAAGTGCCTTGCCATCGAACGTGGCGCCACACTTTGCCGCACAGTTGACAATTTCTAGCCGCACACTTTCGGTTTCCGCTGATAAGCACTGAAGCGCCAGCTGCAGCTGCCGGGGACCCTATTCGAGGGGCATGCCCCGTGCCGCGCTCTAATGCAAAACTATAAAAACAAATTATGAGCGATACGCTAAATCAACGAAAAGCATTCAAGCGCAAGCGCAACCGAATCTTTTTGGGAGGTACGTGGCACATTTGACTTAATGAAAATGTTGCCACTACAAGTCAAGCACACACACACACACACACACACACACTCGCACACACTCAACGTGCCGCCGCTTGCAGCACGCAAGTGAAAAATGTTGGCGCCAGGCGCCACTAAAAAATCTTATGAATGAAGTAGACACATTTTTTTGTTGTTGCATGTGGTACATGCCCCGCTTGCCCCTTGCTTTGTTTTGTGTGTGGCTCCAGCGTTGACCGGAATCCCATTTGAAGTGCACACACTCACACACGCACACACACACACACTCAGCACTCAGCACTCGTGTCTCTGTCCGCTGCCATTATAATAATTTTCTTAGAAAGTTCTTCGCATTTATTAAGTTATTAAAATGAGATTAGAGGCTACTTAAGAGAATTCCACAAATTCTTTGCTAATTATTATATTTGTTGAAGAAAGAACTTCAGATAATTAAATAAATAAATATTTGATATCTTTAAAATCGGATAGGATTATGAGGAAGTTGAATTTTGAAAGGAGCTAGCAATTATTTAAATCTTATGCAAAGAGTAAGTTAATAAAATGAAATGGTTTTTTAAATATACTATTAATTAAGCCAAAGCATAACTTTTGTTAATAGTGAAGTATTATTATCCTTAAATAGAATATTATTAAAATATTTGTTTTAGTTAAACAATATTTATATGGGACTTAAGTTGAGTATTAAAATATAGAAAAATCGACAAATAAATTGTTTTCTTTAAAAATTAAGTTTTTCTTTCTAGCCATCAAAGTCAAACTCAGCAACTTTGGGCTTTATGATTATCTTAACATACAGATAAGTAATACACAATATATTTAAATCAACATTTTTATCATATAATCTATATTTATTTTTCTATATACATATGTTAAAAATATAGCACAAAAGGGATATTTATTATATGTATAGAGCAAGTGTTAAGAGCTATTATTGACTTTATTAGTTTATAATTATTTACCCAATTTTATAAGTTAAAAACACAGGTTAATTAGCCTACACATTAAATATTCTTAAAATAAATAACAAATATTTTTGATTTTCTAATCATCTGTTAAACAAACAAATTACTTAAATGATATACAAAGTTTTATTTAAATTTGTTAATTAATTGTCCACATTGGGAATAAAATTACATAAATTAAGTAAGAAATCTTTTAAGCATTATAAGTAGAAGGACGCGATTATCTAGTACTATATTTGTAATATATTCCATTTAATTTTGTTGATGTTGGTTTATACTAAATTAAAGTTGAGTTTTCAACAATGTTTTTTATTTATTTCAAATTTCTCTAAGTGTAAATAAGCCATAATAGAATAAATTTTAAAAAAAAATTATAAATAAATTTAATTATAACCTGCCAAACCCAAAGGGATAAAATTCAAATTAAAAAATAAATGTAAAATTCTTTGTAAATATTTCTGGACAAGCGTAATTGTTGTTGTTGTTGTTATTGCTCTGGTTTTCCTTTATCAATCGCAGCTCCGAGGGACTTTCCGAGCGCATTTCCATTGCGTGGCGAGCTACCTGTTGAGCAGGAGCTGGAGTCGGAGCAGGAGCAGGAGCAGCTCACGACGAAGCGTGCGTTCCCTATTAAATCCACGCACTAAAAGCATTAATCACCGTTTTCACGCGACGCGCCTCGTTAGGGGCGGAGGGGCTGGCAGCACACAGCGAGAGAGAGAGAGAGAGAGCGAGAGAGACGCGTCCTCGTTGTGGTGCCTGCGGCGAGTGCTTCCTGGAAAAGTGCAGCGCCGCGTGTTGACTAATGACGCGCATTTAGCAGCGATTAATGCATTTTATGAGCAGCCATAATTTTATGGCACATCAAGCGGCCGCTGGCTAGGAAATTCCAGCGAATTTCCCAGCAGCTAGGCCATTGACGAGAAATGGGAAAAGCTGCATTTGCTGCGGTTTTTATTAGCCTACCTGGCCGAAACGCTTGGCACCGGCGTCACACTCACAATGCCGAGGTACTTGAGATTTTATGGCCCTGGTCTGAGAGGAATAGAGCAACAGAAACAGGCAAGATCATTGTAAATGTATTTCGGATGCTAATCAAGTGCTTGTGCCGGTTGTGCGCCCTTAGGTTTGAATAGGGCGTTTGTATGACAGCTAATGTCTCGCATAATAGAAATCACCTACTTAAAAATCAAGTGCAAATTGTTCAAATCCAAAGGCGAACCCACTTGAGACAGAGACAAATACGAAGCCTGGCTCAATCCATATGGATGGATGGCTGGCTGGATGGATGGATGGCTGGCTGGATGGCTGGATGGTGCATATGTCGCCGAGCATGTAATCCTTGTATAATTGAAACAAAACGCAATTTGTTTTTACAGTTTGTCGCAGCCTTTAAGATCCCATTTTGGGTTTGTTTTCATTTGCACTACAAGAGATACGAACGAGATTTCGCCCAAAGGATTTGCCTGAGTCTCTTGTGTGTGTGTCTGTGTGTGTGTGCGTGTGTGTATCAGGGATCTGTATAGTTTGTCTTCGTTTATTTTTACTGCTGCTTAAACAATTTTTGCTTAAATTGTTTGTGGCAAATGGGATTTGGGTTTGCCACAAGAGGTTTGGTTAAAGGATAACAATCATTTGTCCATTGTTGACAATTTTCCCGATCATTGTTTAGCCGAGGGGGAGCACAATTGAACGAATGTTGTCATCTGTTTGCCAATCTGTTTACTTTCGTAATGGAGCTACCCAAAATTTAAAAAAAAAAAGTAAAACAGCTGCCAAAGATTCCAGTTTACAGCTAAACAAAAGTTAAGGACTCTTGAACATTAATTGCATCAAGATTATTAAATAGGAATAAGTTTAATGTATAATAATATTAACAAATTTGTATGTCAACTTTATTCTTTAAAGAACTTAGTAAATCTTTATTTAACGTAAAGAAGATTTTTAACACATTTTTTATGTGGCTTAAAATAACTCCAACGAAAACAATTAAAATTTCCAATAAAATTTAAATACTTGCTGAAAATGTTATAATATGATATTAATCAATTTTATAACTTTTTTATTTGGCTAAAACTGATATAAGTTAATGCTTAAAATGATGTAAAATAATATTAATAAATTTTTATGTGAACTTTATTTTTAATACAACGTTATCACTTTATTAATTATTATATTTAACATTCAGGATTTTTATAAAAAGATTTTTGTGCGGCTAAAAATTACACCAACGAAAAAATTTAAATATTTCAATCTAATTTAAATACTGGCTGAAAATGTTATAATATGATATTAACAAATTTTTTATTTAACATACAAAATATTTTTAAGAAAGTTTTTATTTGGCTAAAACTGATATAAGTTAATGCTTAAAATGATGTAAAATAATATTAAGAAATTTGTATGTGAATTTTAATTTAAATACAACTTAATAGTAATCGTATTTAACGTAAAAGAGGTTTCCTAACAATTTTTTTATGTTGCTAATATCTAATTTTTTAAATGTCATAAAAAAATATTGAAATATTATATGTGAGCTAAATTTTGTATACAACTTAAATACTTTGCTAGTTAATATATTTCACGTACAGGATTTTTATAAAAAGAATTTTTTTTGTGAAAATCTAATTTAAATGCTCGCCTAAAGACTGTCCGCTTAAAATGTCATAAAAAATATTAAAAAAATTGTATGTACGCTATATTTTGTATACAACTTAAACACTTTGTTAGTAATTATATTTAACGTACAGGATTTTTATATTTTCAATCTAGTTTAATGCTGTCCTAAAAAATCTCTGCCTAAAATGTTATAATATAATATTAACAAATTTTTATGTGAACTTTATTTTTAATACAACTTAACCACTTTTATAGTAAACCATATTTAACGGAAATAAGTCTTTTTACGTTCTTTTTATGTGGCTAAAAATGACTCCAAGGGAAACAATTGAAAATTCCAATCTAATTTAAATGCTCGCTTAAAATGTTATAATATAATATTAACAAATTTTTATGTGAACTTTATTTTTAATACAACTTAACCATTTTAATAGTAAATCGTATTTAATGTAAAGAAGACTTTTAACGTTTTTTTTTTATAAGACTAAAAATGACTCCAAGGGAAACAATTGAAAATTCCAATCTAATTTAAATGCTCGCCTAAAGACTGTCCGCTTAAAATGTTCCCAGTCCGAGCGTTTTTTACTCTATGATAATCACGCCCGTTCTGCATTTTGTTGTTGTTGTTGTTGTTGTTGTGTGTTTTTGGTAATGTACATTCAGATGTTCACATCGGCATACCACAAACGATTATCTGCATCGGAGCACACTCGTCGAGCGTCCTCTTCTCGGACAGAGACGACGACGGCGAACAATGGCAGCGGTTAAAGTACAAAGCATCGCACTTTATTAACTACTTGAGATTAAGGCTGATAAAGAGATAATCTCCGACGGTCGGCAACTAAACTCAAAGTGCACCGCATACTCCTACAATCCAACAAAAAAAAAAAAGAGAGACGGAGCCAGAACCAGTTCGTGAGCCAGTTCCAACCATTCGGTAGCTGCCTCCGTGTAATAAGCATAACAATATCGTTGTCCGCCCAATTGACAAGCCAGCCCAGGCCAATATCTGGAGCGTTGGCCGTGTAAATGGATCACAGGTATGCGCGTCTGATGCTGGCTGCTCAGGTGAGATCAATGGCAGCCATAGACATGGATGAGGCTTATCGCTTCTGTTGACGAGCCACCGCCTCAACTCGGCTCGTCTCCGAGCGCATCGACACGTCACTGCACTCTCTCATCTCATCATTCCGTCAGTCCGTCAGTCTGTCCGTCCTTCATTCCCGCTATCTGGCGCAGCTGCCTTTGATCAGTGTAGCGTAATTTTAAGCCAAATTGGGCTACCTTTGGCTTTTGCCGCGTTCTGTTCATGCTGTGCTCTATTTGATGTCCCCTCGCCTCCTTGCTGCCGTTTGGTGCCAATGTCAGGGGTCCTTTGGCGTTGGGCTGCCGCACTTTCTCAATGCTCTAGTGTGAAGTTGTAACATCTTCCACTTTCTTCTTCTTCTCTCCTCTTGTCTGCTCTTTTGAGGCGTGGAGCTACTGCTGTGTAATGGGATTTACTTTTGCTTCTATTGTTGCTTCGCGTATTTTGTTTTTTACAATTTAGAATTCTTTATATTTTTGCCTAGTTTGTTTTTTTTTTCAGCACAGAGGGAGATCGAAGGGCGCAAAAAAATTATACCTTAGTCGAAATACTAACAAGGATTAATACTCGCGGGAGTCACTCTAGACTCCTTGATAACTCTAGATCAATAGCAGCTTTAATGTTTTACATCTAAAATAATTTGATTTTTACAATTTATTATTCTTTATTTTTTTGGCAATTTCTAGATTCAAACTTAGCTTGTTTAATTTTTTTCAGCACAGAGAAAGATCTAATTGTACAAAAAATATACATATATACTAAAGTTAAAATACTTTAAATAAAAGAAAGAAAAAGCTTTCACATTAATAGATTAATATTAGCTTAAAATATTTTGTTTATTACAATTAATAATTCATCTTTTTTTTGGCAATTTCAAGATGGAAACTTAGCTTGTATATTTTGTGTGTTTTTTTATCACAGAGGGAGATCTAAGGATACACAAAACTTATACATTGGTTGAAATACTTACAAGGAGAATTGCTTCCGTAATTTAAAAATAATTACCACTCATAGATATAGATAAACACAACAACTACTTGTTACTTATATTTTTAGCAATCTTAAGATAAAAACCGTCGTCCTTTTTTTCGTTTATCTCAGAGGGTACAAAAATATATTAACTAAAGTAAAAATACTTATAAAGAAATACTTTCATATTTTTAAATAATTATCACTCAATTATTAAAGATAAATAGCTACTTAAAAGCTTTACATATAAAATATTTTAGTTTTTTACAATTTATTATTATTTATAGTTTTGGCAATTTCAAGCTGAAAACTCAGCCATTTTATTTTGTTTTGTTTTTTTTTAGCACGGAAGGAGATCTAAGGGTATAAAAAACTTATACATTTGTTGAAATACTTACAAGGAGAAATGCTTCCATAATAATAAAATAATAATCACTCTAGGTTAATAGAAGCTTCAAAGTTCATCATTTAATATACAAATAAAATAATTTTAAAATTGCTTACAAACATTTGTTATTTAAATATAAGTCTTGTACGAAAGCTTAAAGAAGTCGCCTAACTAAAACCGTCCTCAAAAACTTGTCATAAATTATAAAAAAAAAAAAATATATATATATAATAATAATGAAATAAATATCCCTGCAGACAAATATCACATATTTTGTATGTCCATTTTGTAATTCAAAATTAGGTATTAATTATATTGTTATGAAAGCTTTAGGAAATAATAGTCTAGTCAGATCTATGTCAAAGAAGCCAAACGATACAAAGGTTTAGGCTAGATGGACTCACCCTACTATTTTGAATATACATACGTGTTGTATTTAGAGTTACTTTTTCATTGTTTTTGGTTTGTTATTTAATATAAATAGTCGTATATTTTTTCTTGCTCGATAGGTAAAATATACATTTTAATAAGACTTGTAACGAAATTAAATATAAAACTTAATTACTTATTTAAACGTGGAGCTCATTGTAGGACTCATTAAACTTAACTGTATAATATTTGCTTTCTATAGATATTGAAAAATGTCAAATAAATTTTGAAAAATTATTTTATGAATACAATAGTTTAATTAAGCTTGTAATGGAATTCAAATTAATACAAAATAGCTATATTAAAATAAAAAAACAACAACAAATCATATAAATGTTTGAAAACTTATTTATATTATTTAGATTGTAATAAAAAGTTTATTTAACTTTGTAATGGAAATAAAAATGAAACTCAACTAAACAGTTATTTAAACATTCTACAAATCAAAGTAAAGATACAAAAATAAAAGCTTCGCCTTCTGAAATCAGTCACAAAATGTTTATAAATGTATTGTTAGAAGCTTATTTATATTATTTATCACTCAATTAGGGTCTAATAAATATAGTTTAATTAACTTTGTAATGGAACACAAAATGAAACTAAGCTTAATAGTTATTCAAGCATTCTAGGAATCAAAAGATATGAAGATAATATTTTCGCCTTCTGAAATCAGCCACAAAATGTTTATAAATGTATTGTAAGGAGCTTAATTATATTATTTATCTAGTCAATTGCGTTGTTATAAACTAGTTTAATGTAGCTTATAATGAAATTGCAAATAAAACTTAAAAAAGTTATTCAAACATTCTAGGAACTAAAAGATTTGAAGATCAAATTTTCGCTTTCTGAAATCAGAGAATAAATGTTTATAAACGTATTATAAGAAGCTTATTTATATTATTTATTCACTAATACAAAATTTAATTAACTTTGTAATGGAATATAAAATGAAACTAAACTAAATAGTTATTCAAGCATTCATTTTGACTCCTCAAAAGTTATGAAGATAAAATGTTCGCCCTTTGAAATCAGTCACAAAATGTTGATAAATGTATTGTAAGAAGCCATTTTATATTAATTATCCACTCAATTAGGCTCTAATAAATATAGTTTAAATAACTTTGTAATGAAATACAATATGAAACAAAAATAAATAGTTATTCAAGCATTCTAGGAATCAAAGTAAAGTTATAAAGATAAAATATTCGCCCTTTGGAATCAGTCACAAAATGTTGATAAATGTATTGTAAGAAGCTTAATTATATTATTTATCCACTTAATTATGTTGCAATACAATAGTTTAATTAACTTTGTAATGGAATATAAAATGAGACTAAACTAAATAGTTATTCAAGCATTCATTTTGACTCCTCAAAAGTTATGAAGATAAAATGTTCGCCCTTTGAAATCAGTCACAAAATGTTTATAAATGTATTGTAAGAAGCTTAATTATATTATTTACCCAGTCAATTAGGGCGGACGGAGCTCGGGGGCAGGCTGCCAACCGAGTCATTCACTTGCGAAAGGCCAAATGAGGCATGACAACGCTTCAAGTGTTTATGCAAATGCATTTTAACACCTTGCTGCACAAATATTTTCTAACCGCTCACAATAATATTGATAATTTGTGTATATAAATGCCACCGAGGAAGAGGGGGGAGGGGGAGGTGGGGGGCGAAGATGGGGCTGTAAAGTAGTTACTGTGCATACAAACACACAGCTGTAACTGTGCGGCAAACGTGAGGCGTAAATTAATTCTATTGAAGTCGCTTACAGTTCCATGAAACGGCAGCCGGGATCGGAGAACGGAGACAACGGATCGCAACTGAAGCTCTGTGCAAACACATCCATTGGCCGTGCAATGCGGGTAGCTTGGTTCAAAACAAAAAAAAAAAAAATAAAATAAAAAAAAAGTGTTGAATCTGTTGCTGCTGTTGAAGTTGCTGTTGCTGCTGCTGTTGCAGTTGCTGTTGCTGTTTACTTGTTTGCAACTTGGATAACCGAGACGGGCCAAGCTCATTATGCGATCGCGTTAAGCTGTGAAATTTATTGTTTGTCTAGCCATAATAGGGGGCCAACAACAGCAGCAACAACAGCAACAGCAGCAGCAGCAGCAGCTAAAGTTACGGGTCTCTAATCTGCGACTATTGACAAAAACTCAATACCAGTAGTTGTTGGCAGTTCGCATTGGCATTTATGAATTATGGAAATGTTAACTACGCTTAGAAGACGCCACTGCATGCTGGTCAGCATCCAGCATCCAACATCCAGCTTCGGATGAACAAATGTTTTATTAATGAAACGCTGATCATCATCAGCTTGGCTTTGTTTGGTGTGGGCAGCAGCAGCAGCAGCAGCAGCGGCGGCAGCGGCGGCAGCAGCAGCGACGTTGGCGAGTCTCTAAGCGAGACAAATTACCACATTTCAACACATACTCAAAACTGGCGGTGGCCCGGCCCCCACCGCTGTTGGGGGCTGTGGTGGTGGCTCAGACAGCGGGCTCAACCCAAGTGGCCCTTTTGGCGCCCATTGCAATTGTGTGGCCTAAGCCAGAGCTTGTTGTTGTTGTTGTTTTAAACTCTCGTTCGTTGGTCATTAATAAAAATGTTTTTTGTTGCTTTGGGTTAACTCCCATAAGCCATAAGAAAAACAAACAAATGGACAGGCGATCGTCGGATAGTTGGCTGCCTGACCGGTGGGCCAGACACACACACACACGCACACGCACACACACACGCACAGAGAGATGTGGACAGACCCCTACTTTGGGTCAAATAAGCCAAGTCAGCGACGTGAGCATGAATCAACCTGTCAAAAGTCTCGTTAACGCCAACAGCAACGATTTTCGTTATTTGGCCTTCTTTTCTGACAGGGTCATAACGAACTAGCCATGAGCTACGAACAGCATCCACAAAACAATGATAGAAGATAAAACAAATTGTTAACCAAAAAACTTTAAAAAAAAATATATATCTATATAAATACAGTTAAATCATAAGTTAATATAGTTTATTAAAAGTCGTTTATTGCCAGACGTTCAGCTCTCCTACAATTAAGAAAGAAAAAAAAACCTCTAAACGTTGACTTCACCACTGAAACCCTAAGGGGCTGCCAAAACCATTGTGCAGCCAAACAAGCCAACAAAAAAAATAAAAGAAAAAAACAAAAGCTGGGGGGAAATTTTCATTAAATGCCACATTTGAGCAGCCAAAAACTGGCGCCAGGCCCAACAGCAGCCACAGCAGCCAAAGCAGCCGCATTCATGTCCATATAATCTGGACAACTGCTGCAACGAGAGCACGAACAAATAAGCAGCAATTTCTTCATGTTGCGAGCAAATTTGGCTGGAATGCGGCGAGCTGAGTTGTAGGCTGGCCAGCAGCAGACAATGAAGTGCGCCGGCGCGCTGCTAAACGATCTTGCCACCGCCCGTCCACACCATGCCACACACACACACACACACACACAATGACAGGGTATGGGGCACAACTCGGCACACGCACGAACTACGAACCTGAAGCGGAGCCAGTTAGCCAGGGTCTGGGATTGGGGTCTGCATTTTGGGCCCTTCACTCGACTTGACTGCTGCTGGGCTAACGCGGCAGCCGACTGGCGCTATCGTCGTCTGGCTCTCAGCCAAGTTGTTGTTGTTGTTGTTGTTATTGCTGTTGTTGCCCACACCGAATTCAGAGGTGCAAATACGTTCAGACCAGTCTCCAATTTGTGCTGGGAAGTGATTATTCATGCGCCAAAGCTGTTTTCATGCCTATTATAAAGCTCGTGTTAAGATACCCACTAAAGGCATAGAAAGCAGCAGGATTCAAAAGGATGCAATAGTTTATAAACTTAATCTAAAGGCATTCAAAAAAAATAAAAAAGTTGTCCAAAAGCTTCAACCAATTGTTTGTGTATTAATATAAATCTTTTCTATAAATATTTAACTACCATCCAATATTTTTAATATAAATAAAAATTGGATTCTTTCTAATAATATGTTCCCTTTGATTAAATTAATCTTGACTAAATAAAAAAGTTGTCCAAAAGCTTCAACCAATTGTTTGTGTATTAATATAAATCTTTTCTATAAATATTTAACTATTCTCCAATACTTTTAATATAAATAAAAAATTAATTCACTTTGACTTAGGCATTTGGATTGCTAGTATAAAAAATTTAAAATCACAAATGAAATGAAAAAAAAAACACAGGGTATCCAAGTGTCGCTACTTTGTTTAGACGTTGTTATCTTCCTTTTACTTGATGATGATTTTACGTTTCTGCCTTTGGCCTCTGGTCGGATCGGTCTTGTCGCCGTCGCCATTGTCGAAAAGGAAATGAAATATTTGACTGGTATAAAAGTTATCATTTTATTAAAAAGCAGAGGCAATCAACGCATTCACATATTAAACTCGATTTCACGACGTCTTGTGGGATCTTGAGACACAGAAATAATAAAAAAAAAAACCAAAAAGAATCACGTTAAGTTTATAGGTCGCAGAGCGCACAGCAAACACACTCACACACACACGCACACACACTTGGGTTTGGGTCAGTCTGGAGACAGGGGCGTGTCCGGGAGACGTCGCGCCAGTCGTCGGTCTCGTCAGCTGACCAACAGTTATACCAAAGGGATATATGTGAGGGAGGCAAGTCCTAGTTAGGATGACATTTGGTGGGCGGGCCAGGGGAATGTGATTTTGATTGAGCTGCTCGGGTGCAAATGGATATGTCTACTTTAGGGGCTGACTAATGTGCTGCATAAACAACAGCAGCCTTCAAAACAGGTCCAGTTACAGTTACAATTACAGTTACAGCTCCTTAGAGTGCAGTTTCATGTCACGACTTTAACTGGAGATTGTGACTACTTAGTAAAGTTAATACACTTGCCTCTATGTGTTTTCTGTTAGCTATCGATCGCTGTCATCGTATGGGAGCGTCGTTCATAACTCAATCAGGCACATAAAATGCCATAGACAACTTTGATAACCCACGCCTAGTTGGGGTTAATAAACTGCCAATATAAATGTTTAAATTAATTATGGTTTAACCATCAAAGCTGTTTAATTGTGCAGGACCCACCACAAGAGCTGCATAAAAGACAAAACATTGAAATCCAATTAAATGGCGGCCATTAAATTGCCAGCATGCGGCTGACTCAAATTCATTTTTAATTGCTTATTTCATAAAAGAGAAAGACCAGCAAACAGGTAACACAAGCCTAGACAGCATAGGCTGCATATTATCATATTAACGCTTAAGTTTTGTATGCCCCATCAAATCTTTGCCTGTGTCAATGCACTAAACAAACAACAACAACAGCAACAACAACAACAACAAAATAAAGAACGAACAACATTTTTGATTGATATCCTTGGCAGTCAAACGTTCGCCTAAACGGCTGCAATAAAAAATTTACCACGTTTGGGGCACAGCGGGCGGTACGTTGGCGCCAGTGATATATTTCACCCTTTTCTGATATGACTGGGAACTCGGCTTGTGGCCCAAAGAAACAGCATGCAACTGGCCTGAGAATCTCGCTGAGGCGACATTCGCTGCACTCCCAAAGCAGTCGAAGACAACGCCAACTGTATAAAAAAAAAAAAAAACTAAAAAAAAGGTGGAAATGTTAAAATTTAATTATGGGTTCAGTTTTTGGGCACACACACACAAATATATATCACTGCACGTGAGTGTAGAAAAGTCAACAGAAATTTGTTTTTAATTTACAATTTAATATGCGTTATAAAAAATTGGGCTCAATGACGAGACATAAATATTTATGAAGGCTGCGCCAGAAAGGTAAACCCAAAAGGAATAACATCTTCAGTTTGGGCACGGCTGGATTCAACGAATGCGCTACAGGATCGATAAAAAGTAGTTGTAAACAGTTTAAAGGATGCATTTAATAGATAACCTAAAGATTGCAATTGATAGTGCATTTTTTATTTAAATTACTTTTCATGGCATCGCAATTGGATGTTTGGCTGATAAAGACAACAATTTGATTTTGGATTTCGTTTCCAAATTGTTGATCAGTCGAGAATGCCCCACTCGCAGATTTCTCACGTACATTCGGACACACTCCAAAGTATTTGTCAAAAGGCAACTAAGTAGCAACATTTTCGACGCGACTCGTTTTCAAATACTTATGCCACACACACAAAAACACACACGCACACACGCACACACGCACGCACACACACTCAGATCATGGGGCGATCCTAACTCGCCAAATTGCAGGCCGCATAAATTGCCAAACTTGGAGCTCCAGCTCCATGTGGACGCAACTCCTCGGCGACTGTGTTTTGACATTTAGAGGCGTTCGTTGTCGCCGTCTTTGGGGGGCCGGCAGCGAATGGCGACTGCGCCTCATTATTTATTATGAATTCTATAAATATTAATGGATTTTTAAATGCAATTATAACAACTAATTAATAATGTGCATTTTTAATCGTCCCCAACGATCGGACACCGCCGTCTCCATCCCCATCCCCATCCCCATCCCCATCTCCATTTCCATTGCTGCTGCATTTGACGTATTACCTGACGTATTTATTGCATGTTTTCTCGCTTCAACTTTGGTACTTTCGGAGCGTGTGTGTGTTCATTATACTCTTACCTGAGGGTAGTTGCAACTTGTTGCAGGTTGTGCAAGTAAGCGCTCTTCAATATTATACAAAAGACTTTACACTGTTTTATGCTTACTATTCGGAGAGGAAAGTGAATTCTTATAAATTTTATTATATATTTATTTAGCAATCTGCTAATTGAAAAGTTACAACATTTTTACTTTTATCTGTTAAAAACTCTCTCTAATAAAGGTATATATAAAAAAACTTTTTACTAGCCTTGAAATAACTCTTAATTAAGAAGTATTTTTTTATATTTTTATAGTTACTCAATCTCAATCTCATGTAGATTGAGAGCCTAAATAAAAAAAATTATACTTGCTTTAAAAACTTCTTACGCTTCTTTTAAGCACGAAAGTATTTGTAATAAATAGGTCTTACCTATATAATTATTTCGATTCTATGAATGATATATTTACTGTTGATCAATAACCCACAAATAGTCTAGAGATCATTTAAAATATTTTTAAATAAAATGTTCTTAATACTTTAATAACAAAATAATGTGAAGACAAGTTCTTCTGTACTTTAAGTTGTCTACGAGTTTTATTCTAACTCTATGTTTATATTTTCAAATGAAATGATGTATAATTAATATAATTATAATATAAAAATAATTAATAATTATATAATACATAATTATGTATATATAAAAATTATCTTTCTTTGCTATTTTAAGCATATTTAAAACATACAAGTTTTAGTTTGATAAACATTTGAATAAATTATTATAAATTATTCAACTATGAGTTATAGGTAAAATGTTTAAAAATACAGGAATTCTATGTATCAATTATTTGTTAAATATTTAAGCAAATAGTTTATCAGTATTAAGCTATATTTTATTAAGTTTGCATTTGATCAATTTGGGGTAGATAAGAGACTACATGAATAGGTCTATGTATATGCCTAAAAAGCGTATTTAAAGTTCGGCCTAACGATGTGGAAATTGTCTGTTGTTGTTTTTTGCTGCTGTTATGAAATGGTCAACGGATCGAATGAAGGTGCGCGAAAAAATTAAACGAGAATGTCTGACAGAATTTATTTTAATTAGTGCGATGGAGTTGTGAGTGGCATGCTAAATGAGTGTCGTCACAGGACGGGCCTCGGGGCACTTGGAGATCAGCTCATGGCCGCCAATGCAAAGCGACTGCCAAATGGTTGATCAATGACAAACCCTCGGGCGAATCCCGTGAAACAAAGATCACAGACCGAAAAGCCGCCCAAAACTTTTGCGATCAAGATCGCGATCGCGATCGAAATCGAAAGAGATCCCCATATCGATTACATAGATCGACTTCTGTGCTCAGGTCAATTGCCGCTAGGCCAATCCAAAGAGAAGCCGCCGCCTGCGTCGCGTCGCGTCGCGTCTTCGTAATCGATATGGCGAAACGTTTGGAATCGATACCACTGGCTGGAAAATGTATCTTAAGTAGCCATGTAATGTGTACAGATGCCGAGCTGCTGATAAGAGCGGCCTGGTGGCGACGTCTAGATGATCACAGAGCGATCAGTAGCCGGAGACTACAGCTCAGAGACTGGCACTTGTGGGCGCCTGGCTATAATGTATCTAACAGATACTTATTGATTTCTGATCTTGTGACAGGCGTCCGCTGCGGACCCAGCCAGGGGGTAGCCAGTTTAAGTGGGAGCCTCGCAACGTGAGAAATATAAATATACATACATATGTATGCAAAGAAGCGGGGTACTTTCGTTTTGAGATAGGGAAAAGGGAAAAGGCCGATTCAATCGATCGGGCCAAACATCTTAACAAATTATTATGCCCGGACTGGGACTGGGTTCGTCGTCGTTAAGTATCTCAACTAGTAGCCGCTAGGCAGCCACGGAAAGTGATCATCTCAACGACAGGCCATCGATCATTCAACGATCGAGCCTGAACCCATGCTGGTGTTGCTTTTGCTCTTCCTCTTTATTCATATGTATTTTTTTTTTTGTATTTTTTTGGCTATAACTTTGGGCCAAGCGTGGTAGAAAGCGTGTTGGAAAATTAAATCATCGTCGTGGTCGTCTGGGCCCGTTTGTTGCTTTTGTCTTTCGCTGGCCTAATGATGGCCAACGCACCTTAGTATTTACCCAAAAGATCTCTATCAGCGAGTTAACTCGTTTACCATTTAGTTGCAGGCGCCTAAAACACTCCTGGATACTGGAACTGGAACTGGTGACTGGAACTGGTGACTGGAACTGTTGACTTATCGCATAGTTTGCATCTTTATGAATGTTTCCCAGGATTCGGGACTCGGGACTCGGGACTTGGGACTTGGGACTCGGCTGGCAACGCCTCGCAATGTTTGCTTATTAGCCGCAGACAGTGTCGTTTATATCATTTATATTATTTTATTTTTATGCTGCCCATATTCGTAGACATTTCTTTTTGTTTTTCATAAATTATAAGCGAGCAGGTGACAATCCACAACCTTTTGCTGTGTATGGGTTAATTAGGGTTAGCCATGATTTATTGATTTGTTGTGCCTCTGGGGGCAGCATAAATGCAACCTGTCTGCCCATTGATTATGGCCCTAATAACCACAATGTTGATGGTCTTTTAATAAACGCATTTTGTTAGCTCATTTTTATATATATTTTAATTAGGCCCAGCGACTTGATGCGACCTGTCCACAGCCCATGAGGGCTATTAACCCGCACTCCCAGAGCTTTAACTCCGATCCCTACACTCGAAGAAAATGCTGATTAGAAAATCAAAATTCTTCTACAGCTCCCATAAATAAGTATTAAATTACCACATTTATTGCACTTGAGATACAATAAAAAGCTTTTGCTAATTGTATAATTTATTTTGTGGCTTATATTTAGTCAAAAGTTTATTGGTAATAAACAAATAAAAGTGTTCGACTAGCAGAAGTTGAGCTTGAAAATATATGTAAATAATATATACTTGAGTTATGAAATTTTTTGAACTTAAATAATATTAAAAAATATATATATTTAATTAATAATAAAAAGTTATTCAAAAATAAGCTACGCAATATTTTGTACATTCTTTACAAGAACATACTGCATTAAATTAAATAGTTGTATAGTCTATATTATATAGTCTCTCTAGAGCAGTTCAATAAACTGATAGTTATATTTAGTATAATAAGTAAACTGATTTTGCTAAAGACACTTAAGAAAACTTTATCTCTATTTGGTAAACATGTATCTAAAAACCTACCTAGACTTTAAAATAGTCACTAGACGGTAGATCGACTGGAATATATATACCTTTTAAGTTAAAAGAAGTCTCCTTAATGTTACATAAATTTTCTTAAAACCATTATACCCTTTCTGAGCATTTTCAAAGGGTTCAGAAAAGGTTTCTTTAGTAAGAATTTCGATTCTCGCCAACGAACGTTCAAATTTAGCTGCATATAAAATTTGTTTTAGTTTAAGGTAACAAGTTTTTGGACTTTTCCCAGACTGTACTCAGCTGTCTCTAACGGTAGCCGCATCGAATCTCTCTTATCAGAGCCAAACACATGTCGTTGAGCCTTGGGCGGCTACTGTGCGGCGCAGATGCGCAGTCGGCAGATAGCCGAGCACAAAGCAAAGGACTGCAGGTCCTGGCGGGCTGGCGCCAAGCGCTGCCAGCCACTTGTCGCGTCGCGCGACAAAGGACAATAGATTTTTATTGCTTCAATTGGCGACATATAGTTGCGGCCCTCGTCCCTGTCAGGTAAAACATCTTAAGTTGAGGCCAATATGAAAGCGGCCCGCCTACGGCACAGTTCACACCAGTTAACGTGACCTTGCCTTTGGCCTTTGGCGTGTACGTCGTTTAGTGACGCAATTACACCTGATCCGACTGGGTCGCATTTCTATCTCTGGCTAGAATCAGCCATAAAACTGCCCGGCAACGCCCCAGATGCTGTCCAGCATCCAGCATCCAGCGACTACTGTCTGGCCCGGCTGACAAAAGATTGCCTCAGCTCCTTTGTCGGTCCGTGCTTCGGGCAGGCGTGAAGCGTAGCGATTTCATATCTTTTGTGCTATTCGCTCTGCTATTGTTGTTGTGTCAAATAAAGTTTCGCTGCTGTTTGTGCAAACATTTTTATGTTGCACTGGCGCCCGACGCCAGCTGCAGCGGTCTGGGCTTTGGTTTTGGCCTGTTTGTTCACCGGAAATATGCCGTCTACGCCGCCAAACGTGCCAATGTGCCCAAAATGTCAATTTCGAGTGGAATCCTTCTTTCTAGTCCGTTTGCCGTCAACTCAAGCTCGAAATTAGCAAATGTGATTTGGCCGCAGCGCTTGAAGTGAAGTGCAAATTGTTTTTGGGGGCATTCCCAGGAAAGTGTCGCAGACTTGGGGCGAAATTGTCTGCGGACTGTCTGTTCAAAATTTATAGTATAAGGCTCTATAATTAAATACATCTGCAAGATCAATGTCAACATCGAAATAATGCCAAAATTTGTATTTACTTTTGCCAAGCATATTTTTATTAATAGTTTACTATAATTCAATATGTAACATTTGGCATTTGCTTATATATTAAGCAAGGGCTTAAACTAGAATTAACCAGTCCATCGTCTGATTAGTCCAACAAGCTGTTAGACAACTATTTAAAAGTTGGATTTATTAGTTAATACTATTTGTCAATCTAAATATTATAAAATTATAAAAAAAAACTAAAGCAATTAAATTAAAACAAACCCAAATATAATAATAAAATATACATTTTATTTAAATATAAATTGTATATATTTAAATTTGATCTTCAAGTGCCTAAAAAAATAAGCATCTTAAACAATTTAATAATGCAATAATTATATATTGGATTATTCAAATAATTGGATTAATCAAAATTTATGTCTTTAAATCATATAGATACAGTCATATATAATTTATTATGTGTCATATACATACAAAGAAAAATGTTTTTCTTTGATTTCGATAGTCGCCTCTAATACAATAATGATATAATAAAATGCTGTCAGCTATTAAAATCATATAAAAATTGTCCTTCGAAAGCAGGGTGTGTGTAAATATAATCTAAAGCATTGGAAAATGTTTACCTATGTATCATAGTACAGTCAAAAAAATAAATGTTAATATTCATGCCGACTTCCTGTGTCTATAGCGGCCTTGTGATTAGGTTTCGGGAAATGGACTCGAGCGGCGATTAGAAGCAATTTTCAGCGCTGACAAGCACTAATCAATAGTTCAGAGCCTGAGCTGGCCAGACCCAAAATGTATCAATTTTCGGAAAAACTATGGCCCAGCAATCTGGCAAATAAACAGCAACTGGCTTGGGGTATTTCGAAACGTCGAAACGGGCAATTAACAAAACCAACAAAATTTATGTTTCACCTGTCTGCATAAAATACATAAATACAAAATGCCAGACAATGCCAACAAGAGCCAAAATGGTGGCTAATTACACGCCACGAAAAAGAAAAAAAAAACGGCGAATGCCCAAAAGACACAGATCCAGTCCCAGTCCCAGTCCCAGTCCCTGCTGCAGTCCCAAAGACCCAAAGACCCTCAACGGCAAATCGACGGAAGACGAAGGCAGCAATGAAAATAGCAACGGGCATTTTTCCAGCCGTCTCCCGGCTGCCGCTGCTGCAGACAGGCGCGCTGTGGAAAATCTCACTTCTGAATTACAAAGCATGCCACATTGAAGTCTGACTGACAGTGCGCCAGAGCGGGACAGCGGCAGAGGGAGCGAACGCAGTGGCGCAGAAAAACACTGCGGCTGATGAAAATCAACAGTGCTAAGCGTTAACTTCGCCACTAGGTGCCCAGCACGGTCCAAGATCGCTGCCGCTGTCGCTGTCGCTGCCACTGTCGCTGCCACTGTCGCTGCCAGTGTCGCTGCTGCTGTCGCTCTCCCCTCGCATTTCCACACACAAAATGGCGCACGCTCGTCGCCAGAGCGAGAGCGCCATAGTCGATCGCATTGTCGGCGTAGGCGGCTGCCTTCCCAGCCAATCAGCGTGCGCCGTTGCCCAAAACCGGTTTGGCAGGTACTCTCGCCGCAGACGCCTGGAACTGGAACCGGCTGCGACGCGAGCCCAGCTAAGCAACAGCCGCGCTCAGCCCAAGATCAGTTCGTTGCGAAACGTCGTGCGTCTAAGAACCTCGAGCGCAAGAAATAACACAAAATTAACAGTTACCAAGTGAAGTGAAGTGAATCAAAAGTGCTTCTTATTTGTTTCCGAGTGTATTCCTAAATCAATCTACCGTCAAAATGTTGTCCATGCACGAGCTAATGGATATGCGAATGCAGCAGCAGCTCGCCCACGAGCTATATCGCCAGCAGATAATGCAACGCATTCCAGGTAAGTCGGGCCCAAGTGCCGACGGCAAAGCTATATAGGAAGTTAGGCAAATCGAGTTTAATTTAAATTCAAATATTCAAAAATTCGTGAATTAAGTTTGCAAAGTGATTGAAACTAAAGTTTGAAATTAGATTTTTTAACTTAAAAGATGCATAAATATATATATGCAATTAAATGAAATGTGCCATACAGATTTGTGAATTTTAAAGATATTTCATTATGTATATTTAATACAAAATGATATATATATTTATTATTTAGTTGCCTTTGTTCTGTTGCTATAACATTTACTTATTATCTAAAAGGTAGATTGTAAATTAAAGAACTAGTATATAATTTGTTGTTTTGATGAGTTTTTTAGCATAAATATTTATTATTTTACTGATAATCCACAGATCCCTTTGCGGCAATGCTGCCCTTGCATATGGCCCAGCCCCAGCCGCAAGTTATGATGCCCAGTCGTCCGACATTGCCGGGCGTGGATGCCAAGCTGGAGAACAACGATTTGTGGCAGCAGTTCCATCAGATCGGCACCGAAATGATCATCACGAAGAGCGGCAGGTAGGTTTTCCACTAAAAATGTGCCACATCCTATGCAAATAGGTTCAGTTTTCCCATGTCTCGCTAAAGTCAAGTGCACTGTGGTCGGCGGCGGGGCCCATGTAAATATTTGCCATGACCCGGGCCCTTCACCAAAACTGGGCCTAATGTGGCGCCCAGCGATAATTCAAAACGCAGCAGGAGCGCACTCGCCGACAACAACACAACAAGTGCAGCCGCGACCGCCGTCCTGGCGCCGGCGCGCTCATAAAAATCTCTCTCTCTCTACGGCGACAGCGTCGCATTGTGCCGCTTTGACAATGCTGCAAAGACAAAGATTCAGATCTCGGCCAGTTCTCTACCTGCGTTCTTCTTTCTTTCTTCTTTTTTTTTTCACACTTTTGCCTACAATGGGTCGCTTTGTGGGCATCGCATGCATATTGTCCGATAGCTGAATGCCGTACCCGACGAATCCGACTACCGAGCGGCAGCTCTTCTGGAAATTAACATAATTATGAGTTGGCCAGTTGAGTGTGGAGTGTAGAGTGTGGAGATGCAGTGTGTGTCCACT
Organism: Drosophila lacertosa; assembly: GCA_004143845.1. Taxonomy (NCBI): domain Eukaryota; kingdom Metazoa; phylum Arthropoda; class Insecta; order Diptera; family Drosophilidae; genus Drosophila; species Drosophila lacertosa. The sequence goes on from SCDZ01000311.1 coordinate 120,527, forward strand.
TTCTCGGCTCATTAGCCATGCATTGAGCGCCACATTTGGAAGCCGTTAAGCTGCATGCCCGACAGATCTTGTCTAATTGTTTGGCGCCATACGCTGCGCTGCCCAGCAATTAATCATGCCCCGATCGAGCTGGCATTGTTTTGAGTTAGCTCGGTTTTCTGGGCTTTGTTTTCGTTACCTTTTAAATCGATGCAACGCTCTGTGCCCAGCCCCTCAGACCTCAGACCTCGGACCTCAGACCGCCGATCATAATTACACACTTGTTAGGCCGGGCCACAAATCAAAATGCCAGGGCAACGCCTTTTTTGCGCTTAGAAAGAGACCTTGATTTATGTGCTCGCTTGTCTGGTCACTTAATCAACATCTATTCTTGTTGCTTCCTTCACAGACGCATGTTCCCCTCGATGCGCGTTTCGCTCAGCGGCCTGGAGGAGGACGCCAGCTACTGCGTCCTGCTGGAAATGGTGCCCATTGGCGACTGCCGCTACAAGTTCTCCGGCTCCCAGTGGGTGCCCGCTGGCGGCGCCGAGCCGCAGTCGCCCCAGCGCATGTACCTGCATCCGGACAGTCCGGCGACGGGCGCGCATTGGCAATCGCAGGCGCTGCTCTTCAACAAGGTGAAGCTGACGAACAACACGCTGGACAGCAGTGGACACGTAAGTGATATTTGCTCCTGATACCGTTGCACACTTACTCAACAGCTCGTCCTTCCACAGATCGTGCTGGCCAGCATGCACAAGTATCAGCCACGTCTCCATATCATCCGCAGCAGCGAGCTCACCCAGCTGCCCTGGGCGCCGCAGCAGGCGTTTGTCTTTCCGGAGACGGAGTTTGTTGCCGTTACGGCCTATCAGGTGGGTAAATCGCCAGGGACTCTGCGGGTGACAGCGCCTAGTTGTCGCCACTTGAGCGTATGTGACAGACGTTCCACATGTCCTGAAAAGTCGCTGTCCGCTACTCGATGACGCCAGCCTGCTCGGATTACGTTGTTACATTGGACTGACCAAAGCTGTTTTCTCTCTCTTGCAGAACGATCGTATTACCAAGCTGAAGATCGACAACAATCCGTTCGCCAAGGGCTTCCGTGAGTCTGGCCAGTCGCGCTGCAAGCGCAAGCTGAACAGCAGCTCCAACTCCGGCGCCGATTCCGAGGACGACGGCTCCAGCGTCAGCAGCTGCGATTCGCCGCAGGCCAAGCGCCAGCGCTCCGACTTCGAACAGGACTCGCAGCGCAGCCTGTCGCCAGCTTATTATGCCAGTGCGCCGCCCAGCACAGTCCATCCGTACCGGCAGGCGCTCAGCTTTGCGCCGGGCGCTGCTTTGTTGCAAGCCGCTTACTTTGCAACAGCGCCACCAGCAGCACCTCCATCTCTGCCCGTTCCGGCGGATTCCACGCCCGCATCTGGGTCAACTGCATCGCCAGCTAACTCTGCAAACGCGCCGCGGCCAAAGACTTCCACCAAACGCAACAGCTTCAGCATCTCGGCTATTTTGGCCTATTGAAGCGAGCTTCGTTGAGCTCTGTTGTGATCGCAGTGTGCAGTATATTAGCCCTAAGTTGTAAGCTGTTAATTAGTTTTAAGCAGGGCTGCAAACCCGGAATTACAATATATTAAACTGACTCTTTTTTTTTTTAAACAATTTAATTTAAGTGCAAATTGTATATAACCCTAGCTAAAAGTAGTTTTTTTTTATTCTTTTTTTTTTTAAATACTAAACTTAAAGTAGTGCTAAAGAAAATATGCTTAAACAATTTTTTTTTCATCTTTTAATTTAAAAATAAACAAAAACATATTAAAAAGTAAATTGTTTGATTTTCAATTGATGCGAATCATAATATTGGTTCATGAACCGAAACTGAGTTATATTGCTTACTATTGCTTTCCAGTTACATTCCAAACGTCTTTGCGTTATCGAAGTTATCGGAATCGATGACTGCCTCGCTGGAAGCGTGTGCGAAGGCGCTCAACCTTCGAAGCTTCCGTTTTTACAGGTTTTGCAAGTTAAAAATCAACTTCGGCGGGCCTACAGCAAATTAATGTGCTCCATCAGCGCCACTCGAGAGCGCCAAAGGCGGCGACTGTGCGGTCGATCTGGCCTAAAACCAACTCCGGTAGTAGTTAAAACAATTCTCGCAGATAACGCATCCATTATGAGCAGCGATTTGACGGCTTTGAAGGCGTTTGGTCTTTGCCGACTGTCGACTCTCGATTCTCGTCTCTCGTCTCTCGACTGTCGGATGACGCAGAAAGGCAGCGCGGCTGCTGTGCATCTCTTTGGCTCGTGAAATTTTCGTTTTTATCGCACCTTTTATGGGAATTGGAGAATTGTGGACTCCAATCGAGTGGTGTGGCCATTTCTCGTGCATTATTATCGCGTCAAATGCGACAAATCTGTCTCTGCGACGGCGGCTGCCTTTTTAGCCTGCATAATTGGTTCGATAAGCCGGCGGGGCGACACTCACGACTTCGACGATGGCGGTCCGCGCTGGCGGCTGGCTTCCTAAACGGTGGCGCCAAACGTTTCGGGTTTAATAACTTTAATTAAGTTTTTAGGTACACGGGCACAAAACTAGAATTTCTAGCTTGATTACGGCTAAGTTCAAACGGTTACCTCTTAAAATAAATAAAAACAAGAGTCGAACAAAAAAACCATATAAAATTGCTTATTTGTTTGTTTCGGCAGCTAATTTCATTCATAGAAATCTTTGCATAACTTAAGACAGCGCGAAATAATTCACTGACTACACGAAGCTGTGGATTTTAATTTGGCTTCTTTTTTTTTTTTTGTTTAGCTGCTTTGACTAATTTTGGGCTTAGTCGATTTCATTTCGTTTTAAGTTTTTTTGTCACATCATTTGTTTTGTGTTTCGGATTTTGAAACAATTAAATTATGGGATTTGCACGTTTTCACCCAACAAAAAAAAATTTGATTTCGTTGGCGGCAGCTGCGCCTTGGAAGAGCCTTAATTTGTTGGACTTATAAATATATGTACATATTAATGTTGCCGTTTTCTTGTTCAAAACAGTGGCAAAAAGCGTCAAAAATCGTAGATTATGCGATAAAAATGCAAATCGGCCGCTCACGTTTCTAATTTGTGCTTGTTTTAATATACTTAATGAATCTTTATGTGTAGGTAGTTCGCGATACCAATCGCTATCCGGTTTTGCGGTCAAAGCTGTTGATAATGATAATTTCGATAATGATGCTTTATTGTTTTTGTAACAAAGGTGTTGCCGTTCGTACGTGTTTCGGATTTTATGTGTATGTCGCGTATTTTTATATTACTAATTATAATATATGTATATGATTTGGCCGTAAAAGTGTTGGCGTGCTGGGCTTTACGATTCGAATAACAAGAAACGAGCAAAATATTTAATTAAATTTAAGAACGAACTCAAACTGGTTATCGGAATTTAAATATTAGCGGTGACTATTTATGGTTTGTGTCTTGGCTACACAAGCGACAATGTTGCACGCCCCAGCTCGCTAGATGGCGCCAACATTGAAAGATAACCAAACAGTCTATGTATATGTCAAACTAAAGATAACACAATGTTGAATTGAATGTATTAAAACATAAAATAGCAATTATGCTATTTTAAATACGCACACGCACAAATTAGGACATTTAGCATTTTCCTGAATGTGTCCCTGCTATTCCAGCGAAAGTGTTGCCAGCTTAAAATATCGACCAACACATTTATGATGAGCTGACTCGCAAGATGGCGCCACTTGGCGCGAACAGCTGATAAAGGCAAGAAATAACATCGACATTGTGGAATCTCTACGCTTTTGAACTCACATTTCAATTAGTTTATTTAAAATGCAGGCGACCTAATTATGTTGCCAATTTAGCCAGCTCCTCTTGCAGCTCGGAGGTATCGATTGGCGCTTTTGGTTGCTCCTTGCCGCCGCCCTGGACGGACGCCAGCAGACGTGCACAGCTCTTCTTGTGCATGAACCAATGCAGACGCTGGCACTCGCGGTCGCAATACTGCACCGCCTTGCACTTGGAACACTTTTTGTCGGGCTTCTCCTGGCCACAGGAACTGCAGTAGCTGCTCTCGTCCTGCAAAATGTAAAGGCATGTTTAAATTCCACTTGTCTATCACTTCAAGTGTTTTAATACTCACCACAAAGCCGCGCATCCCGTTGATGGCATTGCGTAGAATGAACAGCGCTGGCGGCGCATCCTTGGCGCCCAGCTGCGTGGCTATTTGGCGGAAAATGGTGCACTCGCGAAAGGGAAACTCGCGCGCGCATTCGCGCACCGTAAATTCGACATAGTCCAGCTGGCCCAGTTTGTTCTCCTTGAGCACACGTTTCACGAACATCTCGATGAAGTCGTTTTTGTTGCCATCGCCGTCGCCGGCCTTCGCCTTGTGCTGTGCCTTGAACTGCTCCTCGCAGCGCAACAGCTCGCCGACAACCCAGCCCAGATAATGGAATTTGAATGCGAGCAGCTCGTTTATGTCGTGCAATTTTTGCATCTCTTTCTCGCACATTAGCGCCAAGGCTTTGCGCAGATTGGGCAGAATCTTAAGCAGACCCAGCGATTGGGCGTTTAACGTAATGCGAACGGGATGCAGATTGATTTCGGTGACGAAGCTGTGGAAGGACTTCAGCAGCATTGGCGGGATTTGCGGCTCCGTCTGCTGGCCGTGCAGCTGTGTGTAATACTCCAAGCTGGAGCGTGTCACGTAGTTGTTGATGGTCTCGACGCACGCGTGATTGCCCACAAAGGCGGCCATTTGGGAGGCTGTGCGCGATACGCTATTTATACTGTTCGGATTGATTCCTGCATCGAGCAGCTGCCGGCACACGTGTGTGCTGCCCGATAAGGCGGCAAAGTGCAGCGGAGTGTAGTCGGCGCCGTGCTGGTTAAGATTGATGTCCGCGCCCTGTGCAGCAAATTCAATTCAGATTGAGTTGCACGAATATTCTAGATATCTCGCTTACCATGTCCAGTAGTTGTTGAACCGCCTCCTTGTTGCCCTTAAAACTTGCGTGCGCCAATATCGACATGCCGCTGTCGTCCACAAAGTTGACGCCGCCCTGCAGCTGGCCCAGCAGCTGCTTGAAGCCGTTGGTATCATTCTTGGCTATGCGATCGATCAGCATCAGCTGCACGTCGTCCAATTGGGACTTCTTGCCGTCCTCGGTCATGTTTCTTCTTTCCTCTTTTGTCAAAAAAAAAACCAGATACGAAAAGTGATTGACAGTGTGTGCACACACCTTGGAATAAGCATCACATTTTTGTGCGTTCGCTTGTCAACACTTGATATTAAAATCGTAAAAGTATCGATATGTATGCTTAGGCTCGATTGCAGCTCATTCAACAGCATACCATTCTTTATGGCAAAATAACATTGCAGCAGTACGGTCTGTTTGGTGAATGTAAAAATTAGTACGTTTTCAGTTGCCGTCGAGAGTGGTGGTTGCGTGTGTTGCGGCGTGTTATTGGTGTGTTTTTATATATTTTTTTAAACAAGCCTTGTGTAAACATTAGTGTTGTTTTTATGCCCAAATGCAGAAGCCCGGCCATTTAACAAATTTATAATAAAAGGCAGCTCCTGCAGTACGTGAGATCTTCGGCATACAATCGCACTCACACACAAAATACGCGAATAAAGGTGATAAGCGCGCAATTGGCCCTGCCTGTTTTTTTTTTGTTGTATTCGAAGAAATTCTTGTTTTTTTTTGCTGAAATTCCAATGCAGGAATAATTCACGAAACCACCCTAAAACAGCCATTGAGAAATAATAAATTGGTGTGCATATAACAAAACAGATAAGCGCGCAAAACAACGCAACAACAACTGCAGTTGGAAGTGCACAACTAAAAGATACCCAGCAATTAGCTTGAATGACAACTGTGTCTAGCAACAAACGTGTTACTGAATTTTAATCAACTTTCAGTTAGTAGTAAACTACTGTTTTTTTCTTAACAAATGACAGCATATGTTTAACTGATTTTTCTGCCTGGGGCAGTCACCCTGTGTGCATTTGCAGCAGGGTATTCAAAAGAGAAGTGACAGCCAGATAAGGCGATGCAGATAAACAAAGCCGCAGAGCGACAACGGCAGTACATACAAACAAACTTATATATGTACTTGTATATATTGATATACATATATGTACAACAAATTATTAATAAACGCAACTCGTGCAATGCCTTTTTTCGCAATTAATCTAAACGAGTGCGCGAAGGGAGGCGACTGCGGCTGCCTAAAATGTTTACATGTGGCTGCGTGGCGAGGAAAATTGCCGTTTTCCCGCTTGGTGTGAACATTGGCCTTGCGGCTATTGCATGTGTGTATATGTGTGTGTGTGTGCGTTGTTTACTAATTTCGATAAGTTTTAGTTTCGCATCATTTCCTGCGCACAAGCAGCTCTCAACAGAACAAACACACTCACACTAATACACACATGCACTGCGAGACACATGGCAAACAGCCTCTGTCCGTGTCCGCGTCCACCCCCCGCAGTGCAAATGTCGCCGCTGGAGTTCAACATTTGTTTGTGTTGTCTCCATGTCACCCTGTCAAAAAAAAGAGAAAAAACTGTTTACCTTGTCCTCTATGTGATCATAGCAGCTGTCTTGCCGCCACAATTTATTAACCCTTGGCAAAGGGAAGAGACAGCAACAACTACAACAGGTGCAGCTTTTCCAGCAACTGCTAAATCCTAACGTATCTTCCATCTCCTTTCTATTGCAGCGTAAAGAATTGAATAATAGAGTGAAACGGAACCAAAAGTGCTAACAAATCAAACAAACTTATACAAAACAAAAACGTAAAAAGAAAAACAAATATAAAATCAAATATATATATTTAATAAGCCAAATTAATTAAGAAAATGGGCAAACTGCTGAGTCTGTTGTCACGCGATGATTCGAATTGTTGCGCCGCCAAATCCTATGATGTATTCCTTGACTTTGAGAATGCCGCGCCCACAGAAACGGAGCGAGCGGTGTACGACGAGGTGGAGCGCGTGCTCAAGGAATCGGAAGTCGTTTTAGAGGAGATACAAATCTATAAGGTGAGTGCGTCATTAAAACCCGTTTCGGGGTAAAAAAGTCCCCGCCGAGATCACGAACCGGTTGGGGGTTAGTCTCCACCAACTAATGTTTAATTGGACAAATTGCTGCTCTATTTGCCATATTCGCTTGTGTTTGCGCCCAAGAACCGTTTAAATATTTAGTTGCGCTCTTGTTGTTGTCGTTCAGCCTTTTCTCAACTGATAAGTCGAAGCGAGCGCGCAATAATCAAATGACAATGTGCGAAATATAACGGGGGCCAGTCAACAAATTGAGCATTTAACCTTTGCTGGCAGCGTCAACAGTTATGTGATCTTCCTCTCTCGCTCTCTGTTCGCGCTTTTTGCTCTCTCAATACTCTAGTCAGGGCTGCCAATTATTGCGCTTTTTTTATGTCACATCTTTGTGCAGGGAATTTTCTGATAAAAAATATGACACTTAGAATGAAGATGTCATAATTTTTAATTAATATTCTACACAGCTATGAGAAAGATTTATTAAATTAACAGATTTAGAGGTTTGGCAACTTTGGCAAAAATGTTTTTTAAGATAAATTCGCCAAGGAATTAAAGTAAAATTGAACATTGCCTTGTGAGTAATTGAATAATAATCAAGAGCTAATCATTTTTTTGTAGTTTTTTAATACAACTTGCTTTGATTAAACTCTCTGTTAAATAGTTTACTCCCCTAAATTGATGTTTTTGTTTGATACAAGTATGCAACTCTGCTGTCTTCGGCTGACTCACGTGCGCCATCGGCTGCATGATCGGCGCCACTTCTTCGTATCGTCTTTGTGCTTTGACGTCAATAATTAAATAACATTCGGCGCGAAGTTCTTGCGGTTATGCTTCACACTATTTCTTCGGCGGGATTAGTCAGCGCTTGATGCGGAGCCTTAAGTAAATGTAATAGTTGCTGTTGTTGTTGCTGACCTTTGTTAAGCTAGAACTCGTATTCGAACACGAGTTCGAAATAGATTTTGGTGTCGTGGTGCGAATTATTAATTGGCTTTCGGCCAAGCCAAATGAAATGTTCTGCCCAGAGAGCGTTAATCAACGCAAATGAACTGGAAAATGTCAACCAAATGAGCTCATTTCCTTTGTTGACATGTGTTTGTGTGTGAGTGTGTTTGACCCAACGGTAAAAGTGACCAACGCACAACAAAGACGACCTCGTAACCATTTTCAGCCTTTTAAAAGCGCACAGCTTACCCCGCTCGCTTCCCCTGCGGGACTACTTGAAATGTGCCCAATTCTTTTTTTTCCTGCGCATTTATTTTCATTGCAATTTTTTAGTGCAGCACTCGCGGCTTTTTGCTCCCGCAGACTGTGGGTGAGTGCTGCTTTTGCTGCTGCTGCTGGGTGGTGGACTGGTTGCAAAAGCAGTAAACTGGTTATGTACGCTATGTGTACACAGCTCCACTGCTTCCCGCTGCCATCCCTGGCACTCAGATCTTTGGCCAGTCGCCAAATGCAGCGAAATAAAAAGGAAAATCTTCACGTTCTGCACTTTTTGCAGCTATAAATAAAGTGAAAAGTGCGCCTGGAAGAAGCAACTTGGCTGTATTGACGATTAAATACCCTAGCAGACACATAATCATCTTTACACAATCATCTTTAAGTTTACGTCTGAAAGGTTTATTTGACAAATCTAGTAATAAATTTTATATTTGGTGTACAAAAGACGTCAATCAAATCTCTTGTTATATATACATAGGTAGCAATTGTTATATATAGGTAGAGTTTGGTCAGCAAGTTAGCTTTATATGACAACATTTTAATATCCCCTACAGACAACAAAAAAGAAAAACTTCGCGACGCTTCGTCTATTTTTTTTATTTGTTGCCATTTTCATTTCTAGTTTGACAAAGGGGAAAGCATTTAGATTTGTGACCACTGGTGTAGAAACCTCTATCCAATTAGTAAGTGAATCTATCATAACGCATATCATCCTATTGTCAGCAAGCTATTGTGGCCAAAAACAGGCAAACTAAATCAACAAATGCGCCTTTTGTGTGCAATAAAGACAGCGAAGCAGGCAGTTGTCAATAAAGGCATACAACAACAATAACAACAGCTTTAACTAAAACGCAAGCTCATTGAAAACGCACGATATCAACGACAATAACAATAACGAAACAACAACGAAAACAACAACAGCAACAACAACAACAATATCCGCCAACTACGCACACCTCTAACAATAATAATCATAAAGGTAATATGACAGCTTGTTAAATATAGCTGGGCCTGGGGGAAAGGGGGGAGGGGCACAGATAACAGTAACTGAAAATGTGTGCCACAAGATGTAAAAAGCCATTGAAACCTGACGAACTATTTACAAATATAATACACAACTCGCATCGCAGTCTGGCCATAAAATGTGGTTAATTGGGTAACGCAATACAATCGAGAACCGACAATGGACGGGCTGTTATTGTAATATTATATGCTTAGTATAAGCCCTATATATGTACACATACATATATAGTCCTATATTGCTGCACAGTGGAGTAACCCAAGAGGTAACCTTGGCACTGCACTTGATCGAATGAAAAAGAAGTTGAATGCATGAAGTGCAGTTGTGGTTACACCTGTGTTTATTTGTCTCTTGCACAGTATACTTATTTATTTTTACATATACATACTTATTTATACCCTTGGACATGTACTGCCTTTGGCTGATGTCCACACAAAGCGAGTTCAATGGGTTCACATGCAAATGTTGCAATCAAATTGAGAAATCATTTACTTGTGCAACCCAAGGCGAGCTGCGTGGCAAGTGACATATTCAAGTTGTTGAGTAACTAAATTCAACAGTTACGTAAATAAGAATATACCAGAGAGATAAAAATTTAAAAATTTGTTATTTGGCAAATAAAGGCGGTCAACAAAGCTGTTAGCCTTAAGCAAAAGGCTTAATTAACGTTGACAGGAAGAAACATTCGTACATTTGGATTGGAATATATAGTAGATATATGTTAAACAAAACACGTCAGAGGTCTTAAAGCAGAAGAACAAACGAATGACAAAGTAAATAGAAAATGTAATAAATCAACAATAGAGTCGATGTTCATGTGTTTCAAGCATTCTTATAAAAAAATTTGAGTTAACAAAATGTGTTGTAAATTTAAAACCTTAAATCTCACAGAAAGCATTGTTCCATGTTCAGATAAAGACAATTATAATTTTAAATAAGAACTAAACAAGATAACTAAAATATTATCTTTTGCAATCATCTATTAGATGAGTCTTAATTCCTCCCTTGGCCTAATTAATTTGATAGGATATTTCAGGCGAAAGTTTTCTTAGCCTTGTATTAGTTTTTAGTGTCATATTTACTGTCACTAGCTGGATTCATGCAAAGTTTAAACTGAGCTTCTAAATTCCAAATAAATGGAAACCCTCAGATTGTCTATTAACTAATAATGTACACTTTGTTAAAGTTGTTCGTGTTTCGTCACAAGTTTATTACGTCTGCAAGAGATTGTAAAGCAACTCCCTCTAAACATTATTAAGTACTTTAAAGAAACTTCGCTTAAGCCGTCAAACGTTTCCAGTCCCCCCTCGGCTAACCAAGCGCAGCGATCCATATATCAAATGCTGCTCCACATATAAATGGCGATTGAGTCTCTCATATGCATATGAATGAACAAACACTTAAATGTTTAATGCCAGCTTTTAATGAAAGCGACAGGCGGCAGCAACAATCACAATAATGACAAAATGAGCAGTCATTAGAGACCGGCTGGCTAAGCCTCATTCCAATTCCAATTCTCATTCTCTCGTGCCCGCCCGCTTTCCCCTTTCCCAGTTCCTGTTGCCCCCCGCTGCTTACCCAGGTTCCAGTTCTACGAAAACGTTAAATGATGTGCGGCCAATGCAAAAAAAAAAAGCGTCGCGTCGTCTCACTTCCGGTGTGGGGCAGTCAGGCAGTCAGTTGACCAGCTAACCAGTTGGTCAGTCAGTAAGTCAATATATAAATATATTTATATATATATATATATATGTAAGCAATTGCTGTAATGTGCGTGCTCAACACTCGTGTTTGCGTATTATAAAATTTAATATTTGTTTGCTGTGGAACCCTTTGTCCATGGCTAAGCCTCTCTAGAAATGGACAAGCCTTCAACGTTGTTTGTCGCTGACAATTCAATTTCCGTAGTCGCATTTCCCTATGCGACTATTTCTCACAGCAATCAAATGCAGGTGGCTTTCCCTTCAGTCCACCCTGTTTGTCTGACATATTATTTTTATTGCCTAATCGTCATAATGCTTTTTAAATTTTCAAATTGCATTTGACAATATTTTGAAGCAATAACGATTTCTTTTTCATAGTCCAAATTAGCGACAAATTTAACTATAAAAACTTTGACTTATCATTTATCCATTTTCACTTTCTTGTAACATTTGTACGGTTAATTTGTATATTATTTTGGGCCAGCTAACTTCATATGTGTGTGCGTGTGCGTGTGCGTGTGCGTGTGTGTGTATTTATTTTGTATTTGTATTTCCGACGTCATCAGCTGCAAATTAATTGCGCCGAAAAAAGATACGCAAGATATAAAATCAGTAAAGTAAACAAAATATTTAAACAATTCACAAACGCAACGCGAATTTAGGTTCATTATTTATTGTTTATTTTTGTGTGTATACCGAGTAGGAGAAGCTGCATAGGGAATATAAATGTAGCGTGTATTTCGGTACACTTTTCAACTTAAATCTTTAATCTCGTCACATACAAACTTTGAATCTATCGATTGTTAGTTAAGCTGACAATTTTGGTTTAGATCCATTGGCAGTTTTTTTTAAACCTAATTCAATTTATTTTGAAAACACTTTTAATTTGATTACGTGGTATCCAAGAGTTGAGCAAAAGCATAGGCAGCTCTTTAGTTTATTATCATGTTTGCTGTAATTACATTTTGCGCTTCAGCCGCCCACTTGAGCAAGAGGAAGAGCACTCAAAACACTCGAGCGCGTAGCTGGTTGCTGATGCCTCATTATGCTCTCCTCCTCAGGTGGCAATTGAGGCGCAAGTTTTGCATAAAATCATTCGACCTCCGCCCACACACACACACACACACACACTCACACACAGTTGGCTGAATTGAAACGGCACTGAAAAGCCTTTGGTTAACCGAATTTAACTCATTTCAATTGAATAAACCGTTGCTTAATTACGATGTTGACTGAAGGTTGCCTGGACTGAGGTCTGGGTTTGGATAACCGTTTGCCCCGGGGATGCTTGGATCACATATTCGCACGCCACTTGGCTTTGTCTAGCTCAGGATTAGGTGGCAACGACTTTGCAACACCTTTACGCCCACCAGCCTTGAACTTGTTATTGCTTTTCCAACTGCTTTCAAGTGTCACTTAAAATGCCAATGACCATTTAACTCACAATACCTCTGTGTCTGTCTGTCTGTCTGACACCTGGTTCCTCTGTCTTTTGTTGGTGTCTGGTTTTTGTTTTGCTTCGCTTAGAAACTGCAAGTTGTCTGACGAATGACAAGTCTCAAATTCTTTTCACATTTTTCTATTTAAACACCCTTTACATATTTAAACAAGGGTTTACTGCGGTTTTCATAAAAGCATGTAATTTTCAAATGTAAGTTTCTAAAATAACATAAGTCTTTTCAAATTCCGTCTGAATAAACTCTGAAGCACTAAAAAGCGACGTAAAATTTAAAATATCTATTGTACAATCTATTCACAGTAAGGGTAACTTTCAGTCAGGTACTTTTACTTAGAGCGCTTTAAGTTGCTTTTGAGTAACCAAGAAACTACAAGTTGTACTAAAAATTGAGTTTCATAATATTTTGGGGATGTTATTATATTATCGCGTTTTGTTTGTCTCATTGTGAAACATTGCTAAACAATTTTTAAATTGTTGCTTAGATTTTATGCGTAAGCATACAACTTAAATACGGAATAGTAATAATGGAAGTTTGACTCACTTTATCAGCTAAAGATTTGCTTTAAAGTTCGTTTCACTTTTAAGGAGGTAACAACTGTAGAAACAGATCGGCAAATATTTAAATCATTCTGTCAGGACAAACTGTTGCATATACATAAAAACAAAAAAAGACGTATATATTTTGCTGAAAATAAATATTTTTTGGGTTTTTTATTTTGTTGTTCTCGTTACAACAGTCAGCAGAGCAGACAGCTGCCAAAGCTGAATGTAAAATGTCGCAGGAATGTATCTTGAGTTTTCTTTTTTGGATTTTCCCCAATTGTATATGTTGTGCGTGTGCGTGTCGTCAAAGTCAATTTAAATGCCGGCATTTCACAGTTGATTTTTTGCGTGCTAACCCAATTTTCAACGGTCCGTGTCAGATAATTGGCCAATTGTGCATATTTTTTTGGCATCATTTGCAATTGATTCTATTCTGTACCTACATTCGAGATACATACATACATATATGTATGTACGTTTGTGAATGTAAAATAGTTTAAAATTGCTTTTGATTATTCCAAATGCAATAACTTATTCGAAAGTTGTTCACATTTATCTGCAACATGAACTTATTTGAACCAATTGGAACTAATCAATGCTTAGTGAACTAATACCTAGTGAACAGATTCCTTTATCGATAAAAAGCAATGGTCGATAATTAAGGGCAATCGCGGGCATATTGTACACTTTATAGTACACATGTCGTTGACTCTCCCCCTCCCCCTCGCTCTTTTTCTTTTTCATTCGTTTTTTATGTCTCTCTGCTGCTCACGCCATTGATAATTGACATGTTTATCTTATCTTTATGACATTGTTGTTGCTATTGCACATGGTTGGCTGCTTATTTCGATTATCTTGATAAATTACGACGCTCGTGACAATTTAACCTTTTTTCTGTACAATATTTTTTTTTTTTTGCTGTTTTTAATGGCCTATAGCCCTTGAAAAGTGCGTTCAAAATTAGGCCAGTGTCGTTATTTTAAAATGTGCTAACTGAAAATTTACGCATCATTTGCCAGTTTTACATATGAGTTGTACTTAAATTAGCATCTGTTTATTGCGCAGTTCAGTGGGTCCACAGTTCCTTTGTTCTCATGCCTCATGAACAGCATTATGTATTATGTATGCCGTGTACTATGGGGCCAGTTAGTCAGCCCATAAACTGACCCATCATCATCATCATCATCATCATCATCATCGTAATCGTCATCACCGTTGTTGGATGAATGATGCTCGTGATTCACTGAGCAGCTGTTTTAGAAACTCTCACACGATGCGTATGTATAATAATCGTATGTTTTTGCACTCTCTCGCTTTTAATATGAAAAATTGTAATCACTTTGGTTTTTTTTCGCTCGTTTTGTTCATTACGATTGCAACTATTAATAAAGCCCTGCATCACCTGCAGATTTCGTCAATAGTTCACTTTGCATTCTCATAAAAATCGAAAGCAATTTACAACAAAGCGCCAAATGCCGCTTCCAAACAAGTCGTGTAGAGCCCTGAGATCCCAGCCAACGATCAATTTATATGACTCACATGACTATCGTCGGTTCCTGTTGTTGTTGTTGTTGCTGCTGTTGTTGTTGCTGTTGTTGCTGTTGTTGTTGCTGTTGTTGCTGTGGTTGTTCTTTTTGTAGTCAGCAGTTCTACAGCACAAAGAGAGTTTTGCAATACGCAAACATATGTTGAGCTCGTACTTGTTGTCGTATTTTGATATCAAGGCAACACGACGACGTTTACTGGGTCCATTGAATAATTAAGAAGCTCATGTCAGCGGAAGGCATTTTACAAAGAGGAACAGAAAAAAAACCAAAAGAGAAAGACAAAAGAACAAAAAAAAAAAGAAGAAAAAGAAATAATGAGTAAATAAGTTGTGAAATATTAATGGTTGTGTAGGGGCCCTTGGATTGGGGCTGGATTAGGGGGGTGTACCATGGGAAAACTCGGGGCCACACATGTCACCAGCGGCGACCAAGTGTCTGTGGGAGCTAGTTCTGATGAATCTGCCCACTTACTGGGACTTTTTGGTTAATAAACAAAAATTATGAGATTTTAATAGTCATCGGCTGGTTTTAAGCGGAATTCAAACTTGCTTATTCACATACTTATTCAGAGATGTATGTATGTTTATATGTATATTCATGTATTTTTGTGGAATTTATTGATTTGTTTTCTGTTGAAGGAGACATTTTTGTTTGAGATATTGGTTGATGGTTTTTGGTGCTCTCTTGAAGTTTTGTGGTTGCGTGTTCATAAGTGGAAACGTGCCTGGAATTATAGGTGAAAAAATATGGATTGTGTTGCAGACGAGAAAAAATAGGAAAACTAGAAAGCTTCTTAACATTAATTATTGTACATAATACGCAGATTTATTTAAGTTATAATTTAAAATATATTGTTAAGTTATGAAGATAAATGAGCAAGCAAAGCATTATTGAAAAATGCTTAGTGAATGCAAATAAAAATAACTTACGTTAACTAAGAAAATAAAAAGAAAGCTTTACTATTGAAGAAACAAACAAGAACTACAAAAGGCAACCATGGCGATATCCACTAAGCTAAGTTGTCCTGTGGGTAATTTGAGTGCCTTTTGTTGTCACGACAAAATTAAAAGACCCTTTGCCACAAAACAACAACAGCACCACAAACATTGCATTTAAAACTTGTAAATTCAAAGACCCGAATCACCTTCCAGAGTTGTTTTTTGTTGTTGTTGAAACTAACATTTTGTGACATGCACAATTAAGTTATATTCGTACGTGGTTTAGTTGGTGTATAAATACCCTGTATTTATACAGTTGAATTAGCAGTAATTTTCCAGCTAATCATTTTCTATGAAATTGCTTTAATTACATGATGTTACATGTCACAGACACATTCAACTGTTTAGTTAACAAAATGTTTTTAGATTAGGTTGAAATGCTTACAAAGATCTAGTTAAAAACGTTAACAGCCATTCAGATAGTTAAGGTTCCGGTCTTATCTGATCTGTAACTGTCGAGTTGCCATTGCACTAAGTACACGTTGCAATTTCTGAGACAAGCCTTTCACAGAAAGCAAAAACACAGCAACATTTGAGGAATGCATGACTACAAATCCACTTCGTGCACGCTAAGCTATTACATGTGTAAGTTCGCTCATTGCTCACCCACACTTTCCTGCCGCTGTGCTCACTTAAGTTAGCTACTAGTTATAATACCCTGTACCAATTAAAAATGCATAACTAAAGGTATATTAAATTTGTGCAAGAGTTTGTAATAAAATGATGCGATTTTAAACGAGGCTTAAGTTATATGCATTTATGTATATAAAGATCTAGCAGTATGTAGAGTATCTTGTAGCCAAGCTCTCTTTTTTGTTTGCTTAATGCGGCGTCACAAATGCAGATTGCCGGCGACTGTCCAAAGTTGTCCGATAAGCAGTTGGCAGTCATCAGGCGCAAGCAGTTAATGCGGCGATTACGCGACAGTCATTAGCGCTTAAGTACAATTATCGATAGCGAGCGCGAGCACATTCATCGATAAATGCAAGTGTCTTCTTAATTGCATGCACACGCTCAACAGCTCTGGCGAGTGTCATCATTATGACCACCACCATCAAAGTAACCGCATATGACCAACACTCGTTTCCGCGTTGAGTGTAATTTAATTTATAATTAAAACAGCAGCAGGCACTAACAACAACATTTACAACGCTTTTACTTCTTCTATGCAGAGTGCTGCAATTGGCGAAGTTAATTAACTATTCGAGCAACGTCTCCTCTCCTTTCTTGCTCCATCTTTCTCTGTCTCTATCTACTCTACGCTGCGGCTGAATGATTGAGCTCAGCAGTGTTGTTGTTTTTGTGCGCTTTGCTAGAACTCCAAACAGCATTAAGTTGGGCGCATTAAGTGTTAATTAAAAAACTAGAAACAGTTACAAAACGAAAACTGTTTTTACCGCGCAACATAAAAGTCATCCAAGTTCAAGTTTGTTGTTGTTGTTTTTGTTGTTGTGGGTGAAGTGAGAAATTTTCTTGGTAAAATGCATGAAGCAGACACAGCACGTGCTTTGTTATTGGAGCATGCAACGTTTTATGCGATGCTGCAGAAAAAGGCGATGAATCAACAAATGTTGAATGGGCCAAGGCATGAGTGTATGTGTGTGCGGGTGTGTGCGGGCGGGATGCGAGAAGTTGCCTGTTTCCTGTGACAAAACACAAGACATTGCCTGGACCAGCAACCTCCACCTATGCTAGGCTCTTTGTTTTCAACGTGCACATGTCGCGATGTGTGATGTGAGATAAATGCTTGAAAAATAAGTAAAGGGGCTGAATCAGACACCAGCGCACACAGAGACAGCAACAGTGTGTAAGACACAAATATAAATGCAATCTGAGCCCGTGAATCTGGCTGCCCACACAGCCTTAGCAGCAGCGCAGTTTCCGTTCCATGGCCAGCCATAAGAGTCCTTAGAGAGTCACTGGCGTAAACGAGACAATAAAGCAACAAAGTCGAAAGTATGCGGATTTTTCTTGCTTCACGTTTCGCTTGCCGCTCTCCATCTCCCTCTCCCTCAGCCTCGTGTTGTCCTTCTTTATTTGTTGACTTGTTTGTACGCGTTTAACATTTGTGCAACTTCAAGTGCAGCAGCAGCTGCCGCCGGCCAAGGACATGCCCGGTCGTCACGAACAGGTGTAAATGACGTGCAGCACAAAGAATTGCACCAAGGCAGCTTCAACTACAGCCAGTCCAGATGCATATTCCACCGGGCTCTATGTGTTGATTTAGTTGCAGACAGTCGCATTTTGATTACGCCAAAGCACTCGTCGATGGGCTCGCAACAAGAAGCAAAGAAAGAATAAACACAAAGCGTGAGTGTGTCTAAGTGTAGCTGCCACATCCACAGCTTCTGTTTATGGTTCTTGTTTGTGATAAACACGGCGTTTTAATTATAAACACACAACACGTGCTGGCCCGAGCACATTTCATTACAGCAAAAGGTGCGCAAACCAAAAATAACATCACACTAGGCATTCAGCTGTAAACTAAGTAGGCGTTATGGGAGTTGAAATTTAATTTAGCTGCGTGTAATTTCTATATATATAATTCCTAAATATATGCCAAGTTCGCTTTTGGAGGCCAGCTTGCATACATTATTTTTGAGTTTGATTTTACTAACGGAACTCTTGTGAACTGTTTGTCACTAAATGATCGATTAGCTTCAGTGTTGTTTAACGATGAAATATTTATCGAATGCTAGTTTACTAACTTTGCTGTTAGAGAAGACACTTATTTATAAATTTTTACATTTGTCTAAATAATAAAGCATAATTATTATTAGTAGCTATATATTCCAATTATATGTATATGTATTGCTTAAACTTATTTTAAAGTTTTGTAAATGTTTATATTAAAACTGCAAAATTTTCTTACTTTCAATGTGCACAATCAGCCAAGTTAAGCTTTATGTAGCTATTAAAGTGAATTAAGAAAATACTTAAATGCATTTTTGCAATTTTTAGCCATTTCCTGAAATCACATTGTGTAATGAAAAGATTGGTATGAATTAAGTCCTCTGCAGACGGGTCATTCACTTTGCCGTTATTAGTGACACTTGAAAAAAACGCATGGCGAGTATTAGAGAAACTGAAACGCGGCAATTGAAATAATCAACGCTATTTGCTGATTGCCTGTGCTGCATAAAAATATAAAAAGCGAACGCAAAATTAACTTTTGAAAACATGCAATGCCCGACCGTTCGCTAGGCTTTATTTTATTTATATTCTGTATTGTTTTGTGTAGTTTTTTTTGCTATTTTTTTTTTAAAATCTAGATCATAAAGCGTCGATAAAAATCGCGGCGCTGGTCACTGCACGCAGCTGCGGCGGCGTCGTCTTCATTGTTGCATGTGGCGTAGAAATAATAATATAACAAGAACAACAAAAAGTCAACGCCGCACAGTGGGCTGATTGTTTTGTTGTAATAAAGCAAATACCTGAAATGTGGTTGGCAGCAGGAAAATGAAAAGAGTAAAGGAAAAGCATAAAACGCGAGGAAATCGTTTATTCGCCTATTCGCTTATTGTTTGCATGTTAGGCGAACATTTTACGAACTAAGCTTCTGTCGATATTGAATTAAAAAAAAAAAAGAAGGAATATATAAAAACTTTTTGTTTTACTTTTGCAGGGCGCCAACAAAGAAATCCGTGAGGCCATTGCCGATCCCTCGCCCGAGGTGCAGGCCAAAGCGTGGTCCGCTGTGCTGCCGCTGGTCATTAAGCTGAAACGCTGCTACGAGCACTCGATGGAGCTGGACAAAATAGTGCCCAAGCTGCTGGGCCAATTGGTTGGCGGCAAACTCAATCCGACACAACATCTGGAGACACAGCAGGCGCTGGTCAAGCAGCTGGCCGAGATACTCGAATTTGTGTTGAAATTCGATGAATACAAGGTGAGTGGCCATCTCAGTTAATTTAATATTAGATTTATGTGTGTGTGTGTTAGCGTGTTTTTGTTTGTTTGTTTACTTGTTACAACTGTGCCCGATTAGGGCACAAGCTACGCCCACTGAACGTAGCGCTGGTTCACGGCGCGTGGGTCAACAGCGCAATGTCTTCTTTGAGACCAGACCAACCTGACTGGGTGTGGGTGCAACAGCCAGTTGGAGTCTTCGCCAAGCTGAGCTGCCAACTCATTGCGCGCGTGGTTGCATTTTTAATTGACTGCCAGCTTGGCTGCCTGTCTGTTTGTCTGTCTGTCAGTCTGTCCGTCCAAGCGCGTGCTGCGGCTCATTGATGAAAAATCGTCGATCTACAGTGAAGTCTAACGAACACGCACTCGCCTTAACGGCCTGGCCAATTGCCGGCGCTTCAGTGAGCACGCAAAGCGGAACGCAATGTTCCAACTCGCAGAATATTGTAGAGGCGGAGAACATCTCGTCGAATTAGAATTTCTGCTCCCTGACGTAGGTTTTTATTAAGGCAAAATTAAAATTGAATTATCTTCTAGTTTAGCTGCAAACTTAGTTTGCAAAAAAGTTGATGGAAGAACGATTTTTCTTTTGGATTGCAGCCAAGTATTTAAGATACGAATTTCTTGAATGCAACAATATGTTGCAATGTAGGTTAAAGTTGTTACTTGTAGGATCAGACTTTATGTCTGCTGCTGGCATATTATGTGAACCGAAAACCAATCGATTAATGTTTTGACAAATCTGTGCATACGTCGCGTTTTCCCATAGCTCGTTTCCGTTGTGTAAAACTTTTATATGAAATCGAATTGAATGAAGAAGGCTGACGGCAGGCAAACGGCAGCGCAGCTGGGGCAGAGTGCAACGTCATCGCCATCGTTTAATTCTGTGTGTTCCCCCTTTGCCCTCTCGTGTCTGCTGCAACTTTTGTGCTAAAGGCGATAATGATGATGATGATGTTGAGGATGCTGTTTGCACGTTCATTGTGTGT
This sequence comes from Drosophila lacertosa, assembly GCA_004143845.1. Classification (NCBI taxonomy): domain Eukaryota; kingdom Metazoa; phylum Arthropoda; class Insecta; order Diptera; family Drosophilidae; genus Drosophila; species Drosophila lacertosa. The sequence continues at coordinate 140,972 of SCDZ01000311.1, forward strand.
TAAAGTGTCAGTTAAAACACAGACACACACACACACACACACACTCAGCCACAAACTGTACTTGCATAAGCTATATGCAGTTTATGTACTTATATATAGAACCCAAACGTGCCTTACCGACAACTAAAAGTAACACTTACTTCCGCTTCTAGGCAATAGCCGCTTTGTTGCTGCCTTTGGGTGTTTATTGTTTTTTTGAGTGCCGCAAAGTATGCTGCAAATTTGTTGTAAGCAGTGAACAAAGCTGAATTTGTAAAGCAGTTCAAGCGCCAACTAAATTGTTCATTTTATTTACAATCGCATTGATCTGGCAACACTTGGTCAGATTTTTGGCAAAAGCGCAAAAAAAATGAAGTTTTTGTAGTTTTTTTCTGTTTTTTTTTTTTCTTGGCACAGTGGAATGCACTTAACTAACATAGTCAAAAATTTATTTCTATCGTTGGCCTTATTTTAAATCACTTGTCAACAAATGATGGGCCAGTACTGTAAAATGGCTGCAATCGTTGCGGATACCTGCGCAAGTAGTCGGAATAATGCTTGGCATATCTGGCCTCAAAATCGCGATGTCGCAACGACAAACCTGGATCAAAGTACCCGTTGTTGTTGTTGTTGTTGTTGACGTTGTCAGCCAAGGAGCGACTGCCGCCAATGCGAACGATTTGCTCCTCCTCACGTCGGGAATCGGCCACGGCGAGTAATTCACGTTGCTCTAGTTCCTGTTGTTGGTTATTGTTGTACTGTGGTTGTGTTTGGTACAGGTAGCCATTGTTGTAGTTGTGATTGGCAGCGCGTGTTGGCGGCGTCCTGTCGTTGTTGTTGTCGATCCAACTTGGATTTCTTCCTTCCGATTCCACACTGGCATAGGTCTCTCTATTATTGTAGTAATTAATGGGCAAATAGCCCTGTTCCTGACGCTGACGTTGCGGCCCGAGCACTCTGGCCTCGTCATTAACAACAATAGGCGCACCAGACCAAATAGACTGCACAGCCGAAGGGTATTCGCGAGTGTAGGTCAGTGGTGTGGCTGGAAATCCAACCCGTTGCAGCTGCTCTAACTGTTGTTGGCTATAGCCCCCAAACTGTCCGTTATACGTTGATGACGCGTACTGGGCCATTGTTTGGCGAGTCGTAACTGACAATAGCACTATTAACTGTGAGATAAGATTGCACAACAAGTAATTAGTCATCTGTGTACTTATTAATAGTGCTCAAATCAATAAACAAAACTCACCCACTGCCATCTTTTTAAGCTGCTGTTGATGATCCGAGCTGGTTGCCGCATTGTTACTTACTGTTAGAACGATTTATGCTAATAACGTATTTATATAGAGTTTCGTTAACTATTGTCGCTTATATAGTATAAAACGTTGTCATGTCTCAAGCGCTCAAGCTCCCTCAAGGTAAATGATGAGACACTCTAAACAGTTGGGGCAGCAAGGCGGCAGCTCTCTGAAGTTTTTCTCACGCACGACTTCAATGCAGCCCTGACGGTTAAATAGACTTTGAAGCCCGACTCGAAAATTTAGTTTTGGGCCTGGCTTTAAATTATAAAAATTAAGTCCGATTGCGATGTCACGTACTGCAATTAGAGATAAATTAGTGCTGGCGTCAATTAAATTGGGCAGTAAAGCAGTGCACAACGCTTTAAAATTAAGCTCGAAAGCAGTTAACTAAAATCTTAAATCTTTACTGCTTTACCCACACACAGGCTATAAAGCAGTGGATGGTCTGGCACAAACTGCTTGTTTACGTTTCTAAATTTTTATTTGGTTATATTTTGCTTGCAGATGAAAACACCCGCCATACAGAACGACTTTAGTTACTACAGGCGCATTGTCAGTCGGCAGCGTGTGGACTCCACGGAAAATATGCTGGTCAGCACGGAACTGGCGAACCGAATGTCGCTGTTCTATGCGCATGCCACGCCCATGCTCAAGGTGCTCAGCGAGGCGACATCCAAGTTTGTGAACGACAATGCGGACGATGTGCAAAATACAACAGAAACCCTTGGCACAATGGCCAAAGTGTGCCTGCGCATGTTGGAGAATCCGTAAGTAGCAATCAAATTCAAATGGTATCTAGATTTAATTAATCTATTTATTTGGTGGCTTGCAGAAAACTGCTGCAACAGATCGAACGTGAGGAGACACAAATGCTGGTGCTGCGCGTGATGGTCGGCCTGGTCATACTCTACGATCATGTGCATCCGGTGGGTGCGTTTGCGCGCGGTGCCCACGTCGACGTCAAGGGCTGTGTAAAACTGCTGCAGGCACAGCCAGCGATAAAGGCGGAGCCGCTGCTGAACGCGCTGCGCTACACGACGAAGCATCTGAACGAGGAGAATACGCCGAAAAACATACGTAATATGCTAGCCGCATAATGGCGGCAGTCGGAGGGCGGAGCGCGAGCCAATCGTTTTGTTTATGTGTAAAATTTGTAACGTTAACTTTGTTTAAACGGTTTTTTATTTATGTAATTACTAGGCTTCTACTACGAGTATATATATATATAAATATTATGTTTAAATTGTGTGTGAGTGTTGTGCAGAAAGGAGGCAGCATTTAGTTTATTTATGCATTTCCAACATTTGTCGTATTCATTTATAATTTGTAATGTTTTTTTTTTTTTATTGTTTAGCGCCTCCTTGCGAAGTAAATATTGCAAATATATCAATAACAACCAGCAACAAAACAATATTTAGCTCATAATTTAGCACTAATATTAAGTAATGAACAAACCTATTACAAATTGATTAACAAAACAAATTAGCGCAAAGTATAAAATGATAGAAATGAATATCCTAAATTTCAATTTCAACTACTAACCAGAGATTATAAATTTAAATACATTTTTTAATAAAATTTAGCATACATTTTTTTTTGTACATGACTCTATATACAACTACCATCTAATTATAAACAAAATACGATACATACCAACTAAAAATTGCCTGAACAAACTGAACCACACGCAGTAAATACGCAGATGCATTTATATTTCCACTCTGAAGAAACGAGAACATTTGATAAACATATTTAAACGAACCTTTCCTATGACTAAATATGAAAGAACGCTGCGCAATAATATTTTAAGATTAACACATAGAAATTTATAAATTGTATTGAAAAACAAAAAAACATAACAAAACAAAAAGAAGAAAGCAACACAGAAATAAACTGAACAACTGACTACAGATTTACATGAATATGCGATAAGAGAAACATCAACAACAAACACGGAGAGTGAAAAATGAAATTAGAATAAATAGTTGTCGCACAATATGAACTAGACGTTGTTTACTCCTCGGGATAAATAAAAATACCACATTTTTTTAAAATATTTGATTTTTAGATTGCGTTTTTATATTATATATAATCTTATATGTCTGGAACATCGATTAGAGGTGTCAAAGCCAAGCCAAATCAATTGAGAAAATCTTTGTATTAGGATTTAAAAGATTGTTTCTAATTTGTTTTTAATGACACATCTCTGTCAGGAGCTTGTGATAGCCTTGGTTTATCTGTTTTTTAGTGTGACTAAACTTTGTTTGCATAGATTAAACAGACAGTTGTTTGTTTATATCGGTTTTTTATTTATCTATATTTTTTTTTGTATTTTTATTAATCTATTGATTAAATTTCAAAAACTGGGCTAGGTAGTCCAAAAGGCTGTTTAACCGCAGCAAGCTTGAGGCGTTTCCTTTATATCCTCATTTTCGGCAGCTACGCTGCGATAGAATCTTGGCTTGGGGAAGACAGCTGTGGGCTGGTCGTCCGGCGGTGCAGCTGCAAGTAAAATTATTTGTGATTATTTTGACAACTTATTCAATTCCATTTCATTTGCCTGCTGCAATATTAAAAACGACCATCAGGACGAATGCGAGCAGTAAGAATAACTTCATTGTTAGGCTTTTGAGTTGCTTCTGTGGCTATTCGGAGTACAACAATCTTCTTATATACTCACTCGCTTCTCCTAATCAAAACTTAATAACAAGTCAGCGAACACTTGGCGCCATTAACCCAACAAGTTATGGAACACTTACTACTAATTATTCTTAAGGAAAACAGGTGAAATTTTAAAATAATTTTGTGGTTTTTACAGTTTTGCATGAAATAGCAGAGTCTTTCCATATCTAAGTGCAAATGATTGCGACAGTAAAGTTTATTTCGCAATATATATATAGGTATACAATGCTGATATGATTATTCTAGATTTTTCATCAGTGTTTTATATTTCTGTGGACAAAGTAGAGATTTGTTTGCCACATGCTTTTCAAATTTTCGCGGTTGCCAAAATTTGCACTGAATTATAAATGATTATTAATGATAAATGATTTTGTTACACTCCAATAATATTATTTATTTTTTATAGATAAGTTAGGCTCAAGTACGGGCTGAAGCTTACAAGGAATCTCAAACGACAGCCGATTCGCCGGACGAAGGGGCGATGGCACCTGCTTCAGATCCAGTTTGGAGAGAGTAGAACCCTTTGCCGTCTACCTTGAGGATAGATTCATGCCATTCAATACTTAAGATGCAACATTTGAAGAGGGCATCGACAGAGTCCTGTCGGTAACGTCTCAAATTGAACATCCCGCTGAAGGAGGTAAATGAGCAGGTCAGGGCACTCAAAATCAAAAAGGCTGCTGGTCTCGACACCTTGGATAATAAAACGCCTAAACTGCTCCCTATTAAAGCGCTGGTCTTTGTCGGTCTAACTTTCAACACGATGCTCAGAATAGGGAAATTCCCAGCATGCTCTGTTCATAATGATCCGAAAACCAAATAAACTCCTACACAAGTGGACTCCTATCGCCCGATCAGTCTGCATCCCACCCTGGCAAAAGTGTACGAAAGAATACTAATACTAATCAGGCTAAGAGGTCTTGCTTGCGGAGACAGGATCATTCCTGAGCATCAGTTCGGATTCTGAAGATGTCATGTGACTCCACCTTCGAGGACTTTGATAACTGCGTCGCAGCCTTTCTGGACGTTAAACAGGCTGTCGACTGTGTTGCCATAAGATCCTCCTTATCAAATCAAAGGCTCTACTACAACCCTAATATTACTGTCTACTCGCCAGCTTCCTCACAGACAGCACTTTTGGTGTAGTGGTCAACGGCGCTCAGTCCAGCCACAAAGTTATTGCAGCTGGAGTTCCACAAGGCAACTTACCATAGCCCTGGCTCTACACACTATTTACAACGTATGTATATGCCGTCAGCGAACCCCGATACTCTGGAGGAGATGGACGGATTGATGCTCACTACATTTGCAGACGACACCGGAGTACTAACCAGGGCAGACTGCGTCTACCAAGCCACTGACCAGCTGCAGGAATACCTTCAAGAATACCAAAATTGGGCGAATACGTGGAGAATAAAAGTATTTAAGCTTTAAAACGCGACTTCTGCCCAGGCGTTATCTACGGTGAGGAACTGCTACCTCACGCAAATGGATACCGCTTGGTCTAGGTCTAATAGGTTACTCAACACCAACAGCAAGTTATCTCTAGACAATAAGTTGCAGCTATACAAGTCCTGCCAAATCTACGATACAGCATCTAGTTATCAGCTAAACAGACTCAAGGCCCTTAGGCTAGGCGCTCCTTGGTACATTAGGAATAGCTCCCTCGAGAGGCAACTCAATGGGGCAATTATTGAAGAAATAATAAGTCAACCATCCCAAAACTACGTAGCCCGTCTAGCTGTTTAATCAAACCCACCGCCCAGAAGACTTGGAAGCCGGAGGAGACGCGGGCTCAAACGGGCACCACCCCACAGATCTTCCTAATAGGAAGACAAAAAAAAATTAATAAATAAATAAATATACATTTATGTGCACAAGTATGCAAACATACAAACATATATTCAAACGCATAAGTTCACTTATAAAAATAAAAATGCTAGTCTAAAAAGCTAATTATTGTATTAATAAACAAGCTACAAAATAGAAAATAAAAAATATATAAGTTCAAATGAAAAAAAAAAGGATAGCTTATAAATTGAGAGTCTCGTTTGTACAGAATAAAATAGGCATGATGGCGAGAGAGAGAGAGAGAGAGAGAGAAAGAGACAGAGAGAGAGACAAACAATTTTATTTATACTTAGAGCTCGAAAATATTTCCAAATTTACTGCAGATAGAAAGCAAGAATGAAAAGTTATTAGTTATTAGAAGTTGATAGTCGTAGTCGAGAAGGGTCGGTAACTTTTTAGAATGAACGAGTTTAGGAGAGATTAAATTTAACAAACGATTCTACATGAATCTGAAGGGAAATCAAGATAAAGATTTCATCTTAGAGAATAGGTTTCCCGCCACACCCCCAGCTAAATTTGAAACTACATTTAAATTGATTTTCAAAGTATTGCTTCTTTATTGATAAAAGGTGACGTGGGCACGTCGATGGTGTGCTACTTAACCGCAGCAAGCCTTTGGCGCATCCTTGTCTGTCTGGTCCTGGTCGGCCGGAGCGGCGACAACGCTGCGCACGAACTTGGGATGGTGACCAGAGTGTAATCTGTGCGCTACGTTGGCACGGCTATCGTGCTGTTGAGCTGCAATTGGCCATTTAAATGGTAACGATAGATAGATAGATTGATAGATAGGTAATGCAAACTTATTCCACTTCATTCGACTTGCCTGCTGACATGCTGAAAACAACACTGAAGATCAGTACAACCAGGAAGAATAGCTTCATCATTGCGCTTTTGTCGTGGTCAAGTGGCCTCTGTGGCCTTAATTTGAACAGCCAACTCTATTTATACTTGGCCGAGGCACCTAAAATTGAGAAATTCCCATAAGTGAGCTATAAAAATTAATACTTCACCAACTGCACAGCTGAAATTTTAAATTAGGGTTACACACCTTTCCATTAGGGCTCTAATGGTAATAAAAAAAGGCGTATAGACTAGATGGTGTTTTCCCCAGTATTTAAAAAAAATATTGAGATATTGGAACTCCTCTACAACAAATTTTAATATGCAAACAGCTTTAACTCCGGAAGTTCCATTAATAAAATACTATGAATACAATAGGAAACTGTGAATATCTGAGGCTGAAATTGGGAAAAATATCTCGAACCCGCATAAATGCGAAAATCTACGAAATCGAAAGGAAAAAATTGTCTCGAACGGCGCTCAGAAATACTAAACATTTGTGTACCCATGTTCCAGATATGATAATATAATAAATAAGGTAGGCCAGCAAAAATGTAAAAAAAATATTTTTAAAAATAAGCAGTTTAGCGACCTTTTGTGTTTAAGGTTAACGTTAACGTTAAGATTTCCAAGCTGCTAGTTCTGTCGTCAGCAGAGTTTTATGTATCCAGCAAAGGGGTTGTTGTGCCCTGAACCCATTGAATAAGGGAAAAAAAAGGGTTTGAAACAAGTTCTGCTGATAAAAAGAGAACGATGCCAGTAAGAAAAGTGCATTATCACATTATAAGTGAACTTTATTATTATCAATTTAGTATGGCAAGTCATTGAAAGAAAATGAACACTCATTGTCCCAAAGGTTCCACACATGTTTTAAATGAAAAAGTTGTCTTAAATATGCTTAATAAAGTGAAGTTGAATATCAACGTTTTATTCAAAATTTGTGGTGCTGCAGACTCTAGGTCCAGGTCTTTGGCCCAATTGGCCACTGCGTTGGTGATTCAAGGTATTTTTTGCGTACATATTAAGAGAATTTATTTTATATGGTATTACTTGGTTTGGCAGCAGAAATCAACAACTGATAAGCAAAAGCACGATTTTCTTTTTTTGTACAATAGAGCTTTTTATAATTTAACCAAATGAAGGGTACTTAAACAATATGATTTGAGGTATGCATTAACTAAATTTGTTTTTTTTTTGGTTGCGAATACGCTGCGATCTGGAAGTGTGCATCGTGGTCATCGCAATTTTAGGGCAAGGCAAAATCTGTGGAATTTGAGGCCGCACAGAACTTCATGTGCTGTTGCCGTTGTTATTACTTTGCCGGGGCTTCAATATCAACTTTCCGGTGTGCGGTTCCAGGTCCAGGGCAAAGTCGGTGAGCACTGTTCGTGTGCGTGACGTGATTATCTGCGGTGCAACCACCAGCTTCTGTATGCCCAGAATGAAGAGTACAATCAGGGTGACCGTGGCCATGGTAAAGATGGGGTGTATCCAGAGGGACTCGGTCAGCGGCACAACGGTCGTGCGTGGATCCTTTAGCCAGTACCACGCGCTGATTGCCGTGCACACAGACAGTGCGGATAGAATGACTAATAAGGGTGTTTAAATTAGAACGCATACTTTACAAGTCCGGCAAAGGATAAACTGTTCTTACTGCGCCAGCGAAACGTGGATGGCCGGTAGGATGAAACCACCTCGGTCAGACGTCGCTCGAATGCCTTCAAATCTTCGCAAGCTGATGGTTCCATCGCGCCAATTTCCTCGATGCTCGTGGCTGTCTTGATGTGTTTGAAATTGTCCAGCTTATTTGTGTAATTTTTTCCTTTATTTTGATAAGATTTCACATTTGATTTGTTTTTGTGTTGATTTAAACCTAAATATTGCTGAATATTTATACCTTTAAAAAATACCATAAATGCCATTACTACCATACCTTACGTAAAGTAAGATGACATATACGTAAGCCCAAAAGGCGGCGTAAATAACTAGCAGCTGACTGACTGCTTGCTCCTTGCTAACACTATATTTCTGTCGTATTCCAACACTTAACTTGCCTACGCTGACCAGCACTTAACGAGTCCGCCAGAAATAAGTTGTTGCAAAAAGTTCTTATAAAATATGAGTAGCAAAGAATGGAAGCGCGTAGTCAAGTTGGAGTATATGAAAATTCGTCAGCAGAAGCGCTACAAACGTGCTGACGAAATTAAGGAGGCTTGGATAAAAAACTGGTAAAGAAGCCGTATTGAAAAACGTGCAACTTGGCGTCTCATTGCTTACATACGTAAAATACATATTGTTGTTTTTCACTATTAGGGACGAGCACAACCATAATGTGCAGGACTTGTACTGCGATTCGAAGGTGTGGCAAGCAAAGCCGTACGATCCACCGCATGTTGACTGCGTAAAGCGCGCCGAGGTAACGAGCTACAATGGCGGCAGTGGCGCGACTGGGCCGCAACGTGTGCCCATTTGCGTGATCAACGCCGTCACGCCCATACCCACGATGTACACATGGGCGCCCACACAGCAGAACTTTATGGTCGAGGATGAGACTGTGCTGCACAACATTCCGTATATGGGCGACGAGGTGCTCGATAAGGATGGCAAGTTTATAGAGGAGCTGATCAAAAACTACGATGGCAAAGTGCACGGCGACAAAGATCCATCGTTCATGGATGATGCCATATTTGTGGAGTTGGTACATGCACTGATGCGTTCGCATAGCAAAGACTTAGAGGAAACAGTCGCAGGTCCGTCTGTCAAAACAGAAACCGTAACATCAGATGAGACACAGAAGACGCCGGCCTTGACCGAGCCAACAACAACAACAACAGAGGCTCCTTCCACTTCTGATGCTGTTGATAAAGAGGATGTGCCTGCTGCAGATGCAGCACCAGTTACAGTTACTGATGAAGTAACAGACGTAAAGCCCAAAGTGGAGGAAGTTAAGGAGAAACTACCTTTTCCAGCACCCATCATATTTCAGGCTATCAGTGCCAACTTTCCGGACAAGGGCACTGCCCAGGAGCTTAAAGAAAAGTGAGTTTGTGCCGCACCCAACTAGTGTGAGAACTTCTAATTGAACTTCCTGCTAACCATGTTTTTCTATTCAGGTATATTGAGCTAACGGAGCATCAAGATCCCGAACGTCCGCAGGAATGCACACCGAACATCGATGGTACCAAGGCGGAGAGTGTTTCACGCGAACGCACGATGCACTCGTTTCACACGTTGTTCTGTCGCCGCTGCTTCAAATACGACTGTTTTCTGCACCGTAAGTGGAATGTTTGGTGTTTGCTATCCATTTGGGTTTCTCTTAATAACCTTTTGTTTTTGCTTTTTCTCTTTATTTGGAAAACAAACAAAAATTGTTGCAAAACATTTCTTTTGTCTAAAAAATACCACAAAACCTCTTAAAATGTTGTATAAAAATAACTGCAATTTAGGTCACCATGTACAGGGTGAGTCGTTGTTGTAGTTGTTGTTTTCGATAACCACACGCACACACACTCATGCCGACTAGGCCCAACTTTCGCCTTGCTCCACATCATCATCAATCTTTCCTATATATATTTAATATATTACCTGTGTCTGTGGAAATCGGCAAATTGTCTTGTGTCAAAATTTTCCTGGTGTTTTCGCCTCATTTCGTGCGGCTTTTGCATCCTCTGTTAAGTAACGTATCTGAATCATGCTCTAACCCCAAGCGTCTCATAGTCATGCCCTCCATATATGTCTGCAAGACAGTTATACTAAAACCTTCTGAATTTTCGATTCACAGGCTTGCAGGGACACGCCGGTCCTAACCTACAGAAGCGTCGCTATCCAGAGCTGAAGACCTTTGCTGAGCCCTGCAGCAACTCCTGTTACATGCTGATTGTAAGTTGCATGTCTCTTTTATGTAGATCATTATTAACATTGTCTTGCCTACAGGATGGCATGAAAGAGAAACTGGCGGCTGACAGCAAAACGCCGCCCATAGATTCGTGCAACGAGGCCAGCTCTGAAGACAGCAATGACAGCAACAGCCAGTTCAGCAACAAGGACTTCAATCCCGAAAGCGGCAAGGATAATGGCATTGCTGTTAATAGCGCGGAGATTAACTCCATTATGGGTAAGTTTGCATTGAATTGTGTGAACACCAGAGCTGTGACTTGCCAATATGAATACGATGGCAATATTCTTAACCTTTTGTCTCGCTCTTTCTGATGCAGCTGGCATGATGAACATTACGAGCACGCAGTGCGTTTGGACTGGCGCTGATCAGGCGTTGTTTCGAGTGCTGCACAAGGTGTATCTGAAGAATTACTGCGCCGTTGCGCACAATATGCTAACGAAGACCTGTCGTCAGGTGTACGAATTTGCGCAGAAGGAGGCGGCCGAGTTTAGTTTTGAGGATTTGCGCCAGGACTTTACGCCGCCAAGAAAGAAGAAGAAGAAGCAGCGCCTGTGGTCGCTGCATTGCCGCAAGATACAGCTGAAGAAGGACTCGTCATCAAATCACGTGTACAACTACACGCCCTGCGACCACGCTGGTCCCTGCGACATGAACTGTTCCTGCATACAAACACAAAACTTTTGCGAGAAGTTTTGCAACTGCAGTAGCGATTGCCAGAATCGTTTTCCTGGCTGTCGCTGCAAGGCGCAGTGCAACACCAAGCAATGTCCTTGTTACTTGGCAGTGCGCGAGTGCGATCCGGATTTGTGTCAAGCATGCGGTGCAGATCAGTTTAAGCTGACCAAGATCACCTGCAAGAATGTTTGCGTGCAGCGTGGACTACGTAAGTGCATTCTCGTCCTAGAAACTATTCGATGTATATTTAATTGTTGTCTTTACAGACAAACATTTGCTAATGGCACCTTCGGACATTGCCGGCTGGGGTATTTTTCTCAAGGAGGGCGCACAGAAGAATGAATTCATATCGGAGTATTGCGGCGAGATAATCTCGCAGGATGAGGCCGATCGCCGTGGCAAGGTGTATGACAAATACATGTGCTCATTTTTGTTCAATTTGAACAACGATTTTGTTGTGGACGCCACACGCAAAGGCAACAAAATTCGCTTTGCCAATCATTCGATCAATCCCAATTGCTATGCCAAGGTCATGATGGTCACTGGCGACCATCGCATCGGCATCTTTGCCAAGCGCGCCATTCAGCCTGGCGAAGAGCTCTTCTTTGACTACAGATACGGACCTACTGAACAGCTCAAGTTTGTGGGCATTGAGCGTGAAATGGAAATCGTTTAATGCGCTTGCAAACATTTTATTTTACAAATCTAATCTATCCAGCTTAATAAATACTATATTAAAAAAATTATTGTCAGCTAAACTGTTTTTGCGACATTGGCTATGATTGGCTTGGGCCGCGATTTAAAAATCAGCTTCTTTGTGCATATAGCACGCACGGTATACTCGGTTCGTTGGCGACTTTTGTGCTCCAGTGCCACTGTATCATCTAGCAGGGTGCGCTCAGGTCCCCCGGTGGCATCCATGGTGCTCGCATCTAGCGTAGCATTGGTTACATTGAGCAGCTGCTGTCCTTCATTTGACTTGGACTTTTCCAGCACCGCAAAGGGTTTATCCAACTTCTGCTCGCGTCCTTGCAGTATGTGGTGGCCTATGATAAGTATCTGAAAAATAAACAATTACTATATTTAGATATCGGCTTGGCCTATTCTCAACTACTTCCACTTACGGGTTGTCCGTATTTGTTGTAATAGAGATCACCTATGAACTGATCGTGCATGCTTTGATTGCTGCGCACCTCCAAATCCCCTTGCAGCTCAATAATTGCCCATTCGCCGGTACCGGCGCTGTGACTGTAAAAAAGTATTTTAATCAGACATCAGACAATAGTTTTAAATTAACAAAGAGGGAATTCTGCTATAATAATTAAAAGAAGATCAATATTGTCTAATTCAGATACGTTTATTCAGCTGTGAATAATCACTTATCCTCTAAATTTCTTAAACAACGGATGAACGCTGCCGACATTCTTGCGTCGATGTTCATAATAGATGGCATCATCACCGCCAGACATCGAGCTAAGCGCGCCCATACGTTTGGTGGTGCCGCCAGCGCCGCTGGGACGATAACCTGGTTCGCCGGGCACTTTCTCATCTTCGCAGTCTAAATCGGAGGCAGACAACACCAGTTGCAAAAGCTGGCCTTGCTCTTCCTGTGTTCCGTACATTAGGTCCGTTTCGGTGTCCATGCCCTTCAGATGTGTAATGACCTTGTAGCTGTAGCCCTGATTAACAAGGAAACGCTGGCGCTTGCGCGAGTAGCTCATTTCCATTGTGTCCTGAGAGACGAGCGTATAAAAGAATGCATTGTATTCCTCGGCAATGGCGCCCTTTTTGGCGCGCAGAATACGACCCAAACGCTGCGCCTCCTGACGACGTGAACCGCCATGCGACGAAATCTGTATAAGCACATTTGCCTCGGGCAGATCAAAACTGGTATCGGCCACTTTGGATACAAAAATGGTGTTAACCTGCAAACAGCGCAAAGTGTTAAATGCGTTTACAACTTTGTCGAGAAATATTATTTACAAACCTTGGCGTTGAACTTGAAATTCTGTAGAATTTGTATACGCTCATTCTGAGATGTGGGTCCATAGATGAAGGGCTTGTTCATTTTAATAGCGTAGTGCTTCAGTGCGAACACATTGTCGGAGAAGACAATTGTCTTATCGCCACGTTGTTCATGGTATTTGATGAGAAACTGGCAGCTGCGAAACTTTGAGGGATTCATCACATAGAGCAGCATCTTTTTGGATGTTTTTGTGGTCAGGTATTCGCGATAGAATTCCGGCGACATGGGACACCACACCTCAGCACACTGTACACGTGCTATGAAGCCCTTCTTCTGTAGCTCCAGCCAGTTGGCTTCGTACAGCTTGGGACCGATTAGGAAATTCAAATCTGCAATTTTGTCGTCCTCACGCAGAAGTGTGGCTGTTAGCCCAAGTTTGCAGTGGGACTGTACAATGGTCAGGACACGACGGAACATCTTCGCGGGAATGGTATGCACCTCATCCAGTACCATGATGCCCCATTCCTGTTCTTGCAGCCAGCGCATGGTTTGTTCCGCCTCCCACGAACGCTTCTGTGTGTGTGTTATCATGGAGTATGTGGTAACGAGAATGCCACAGCCCATGGGCTTGTCCTTTGCTTCCGATGTGAAGCGACAAATCATACTATCATCTGCTGTGGACCACATTTTGAACTGCTGCTTCCACTGTTCCACAGAGACACCGCTGTTGCACAGCACCAAAGCCCGCTTACGCACCGTACAACAGGCGGTGACACCCACCAGCGATTTGCCAGCGCCGCAGGGCAGCACAATGACGCCCGAGCGTGCGCGCCCATTGCCGAACATTTTGCGCAAACTCTTCTCCTGGTAAGGACGCAGCACGGCTGCTGGCTTTAAGTCAATGTTTATATCCGGATTGTTCGTATCGTTGCGAAAATCATATTCTGCGAGCAGCGGATGCTCGATTTCAATGCAGCGCTTCTGTATCAGCTCAATCTTCTCCTGCGATACTTCGAATGATACTGTTTTTAGATTAGCTTCATCTTCCTCCTCCTCCTCCTTGTCGATCTTCTCGTAAAAGTCGGTTATGTCATCGGGCACTACAACAGCTGCAGCAGCACCTCCAGCTGCCGCTGTTGCTCCTGCCGTGGCTGTTGCCGAGGTGCTGGCCGAATCCTCTGCTGGCTTGTCGGTGCCTGGAGGTAACTTGGTTCCAAACTGTGTTATGGCTTTGCTTTCCATGGTGCCCTGGATAAAGCCTTCGCCCTCGCTGCGTATGAGCCGGCATTTCTGTATGACCGGATCTTTAAGTAGCTTCTGCAGCACCTCCGGATGCGGCGACTCAATAAAGTATTTGTTATGCTTCAGCACGAGCTTCACCTTGCCATACGACAGCGTACACAGACGTATGAACTCAAGTATACCCTCTGGAATGCTGGTCTTGCTCAATCGTTTCAGATACTCGACAATGTCGTGGGTTTGTAGGCCCACAGATACAGCTGCGTATAAGCTGTATGCCGTCAGCTTGTACTCGTGTATGTGCTCCGGCCGACAGACTGGCTCTGAGATAGCAATAAGAAAGTCATGGGCATGCTTGTAAACCGGCGAAAAGGACTCTAAAAACACGTGACCGTTGGGTGCCACCCATAGCGGACGATTGGCGTGATCTGGTCGTAGCTGCATCTGTGTGCGATAATCTTTGGCACCGTACTCATCGGTGTTCACGTTCTCGTCGTTGGTTTCGGCGTTCTTAGACGCGGCTCCCGGCACCCCGTCTGACTCACTGGCGTTATCCATGCTGTCATTGTCGTCCACCAGCTGGGTGTACGCCTCATCTTCTGCGCGTCGCTTTTTAGCTGTGGAGTGCTATCAGTTTTACCACGAGCTGCGTTTACTTTGGTGGAGCCAATGCTTACCAAATTTATCCCCCGGACCGCGGTCCTTTTTTGATTTTTTTGGCGGACCCATGGTGAAACTCTGTTTCGGTGAAACTTTGTTTCATTTATGAGACAGCTGTTTGCAGTGTTGCGAAACGTAAAACAGACCCGAAAAAAGGCGCGAACGGTGACGAAAATTGGCAACTTTTCTACATAAACTATATTTGTAGTTTTGCTAGGTATATTTTCACAAGCGAGTAAAATGCGTAAAATATGATATTTTACGGTGCTACTTACGTTTTGACAATTATAGGCATGGTTTTGTTTACAAATGCACTTAATAAGTTAAGCTCTTCTCACGTAAGCAGCAACATTAACACTGTGCTAAAGTATTTTAGTGTTTTTAACAGTGCTGGCACGTAAATAAGCGTTGCCATATCAGATAACTAACAGCTGGTTGGGCTCTGTTAAATAACAGACAATGTAAACGATGTACATAAAAAGCTGGGCTTGCTTATATTCGTTAAATTTGAAATTGAAATTTTTTCCTCTTGTGTCCCTTAAGCTAGCAAATTTCCAATTGACCCAAAATAGGAACATAAATGCATTTAGATTATACATAGGTGCCTTTTTCGGTATAAATAATTCTCCAAATTGGGAACACAAACCAATGAGGGGTATATCTAAACTAATTTATTCTTGACGACAACTCGACTCGTGTGCTTTGTTATAGATCTCACCTGTTAAAAAAAATAACGAAATTTCAACTATTATCCTAAGATATGGCCTTGTGTAAAAATAAAAAGAAATCAAGTGCCAGAAGCAAAAAACAAATAGAGTTATTAATTAAAAAACATTTGCCGAAAATATGTCTAGCCATTGCCATATTCGATTTTACGCATGCGTTCTATTTTGTCATTCAAGCGACTATATCCTTGGTCACAAGTGTAAGTAAGTGCGATGTTCGAATAATTTATAAGAGCTTAAAAGCATTTTAATTAACAGTTCAATGTATATTCAATATTCGCGTTACTGGGAACGATATTTTGGGTGCTTATTGTCGGTGTCTTTATTGTGGGTCTATGGAAGGTGCGTAAAGCTTGCCAAGATGCTTTTACTTATAACAAAAACATTATTTAATAATAATATTAACATCATATAGCGACGTCCACTGCTAGTCAAGGCCTGGCTTATCTTCTCTGTAGCAGGCTTTGTGGCGGATATCTGTGTTCTCATCTGGGGAATCGTGTCTTCCATATCAGTGAACTGGGAAAACCTACAAAAATTTATCATTATATTCTTTGGAATCTGTGCGTGAGCTTTTATTTTGAATCTTAACATTTTTACTATCAACATTCTCATTTTAGTTTTGGAAAGCTTCTGTATATTTCTTGTACACAAGTACTATTTGGTAATGGACCCTTGTCGATCTGTTTATCACGTTGAAAAAGGCAAAAAGAAGGGGAGAAAGAAACAGGTCGATCCCCGCGGATGTAGAGGTAGTATAAACTTATTAGTATTTTTTGAAAAACACCTTATATATATTTTCCTTCTATAGAATCAAAGAAGAAGAAGCCAAAAGCCAAACCGAAGAAAAAAACTAAAAAATAGTATTGTGAGTGTCAAAACCCTGACTTTGTCTTAGTAGACTTTTTGTTCTACTCTCATTATAAATATAAAATATATTTTGAATCTGACTCTGAAATTTACTATCGTATACATTACCGAATAACAACATATCAAGGGGCTTCAAGATGAATAAGAAACCATCCAAGAAAGTTCATCTAGAGAAACCATGCGTTACGCATGGTATCAAATTATTGCACCTTTGCTTTTTAATTGCTATGTTCGATTTCGGTCAGTCAGTATACTTTTTGGTTCAGTCTACCGCTTTACTGGTGTTAAATGTCTGTATTGCTGCCATTGCAATGCCCTATATTTACTAACTAACGGGATCCGCAGGTAAATCTGTACACAGTGATAGCGATCTTGGGCTCGATATTTTGGCTATTGATGGTTATCCTCCTGTTAGTCGGCCTATGGAAGGTGGGTATGCGGACTAATTAATTGGACTTAAATTAAATTTCTCTACAATGTTGGTTTAAATGAGTTTCAGGATCGCGTTCGCTTTATAATCTCATGGCTGATTTTTTCCGTTATTGGCATTATATTGGATATATTTTTTTTCGCCTCTACAATTACCGTCTCCCAGTATGTACAATGGACTCAAATCATTCAGTTTACCGTTCTCTATTTGGGCATAGGTGATATAATGCCGCGATATTCAAAATGCGATTCTGTTTATATAAAGAAATCCCTTAACTTTGCAGTTATTGAATGGGTGTGCATTTATATTGTATACAGATATTGTTTGAAGATAGGCTCAGTTCGTGTACATGATGAGCCCGAAGAAGGCCATCGCGACTCCAGGGACGATCCGAAAAAGTTGCAGCAATCGCAAACTTCAGTTCACCCAAATGAGTCTTCCGGACCCGCAACCCATACCGAGGATAAATCAGATGAGCCCAGCGAGGTCAAGCACCCAAAAATTGAGTTACCAGACAAAAAGAAAGGGGCCGTAAAATAAGAAGTCGGAGCATTTGTTTTATATTGTAATATTACGAATTTTATTATAGCCATGTTACGTTGCCACCAAATATTAGACACCAAATAAAAGTATATGTTTGAATAGGAATGTGTGGATATAAAATTAATGGATTCCGATTGGCATTTACAGCCCATTTCAATTTACTGACAAGCGCCGCTGCCAAAATCAATTCGCAGCTAGCAGCGCAAAACAATAATAATAATTGAGTTAGATAGTTTTTTTTCGTTTTTCTTTTGGCTCGGCCAGCCCATCACGAACTTTGACCGGGAAGAGTCACGTTGTCAATGGGGCAAAATCTAATCTCAAAACGACCAAGAGGCAGCAGCTGACAAAACAAATGCCGTAAATGAAAGATGGCCAGAAGACTTGTCGCCAATCAGCAAAGCAACTGGACAGTGGCTGCAAAGCATAAAACTTGCCAACAATTTTTAATGTTGTATTGGTCAATTAAAAGTCTTATTTAGAGTATTTCGTCTGTTGCATTGTTTAATTAAACTTTGATTGATTTTGGGCATATACCAAACTTCCTATTGCGACGTCACACTGTGCGTGATGCCTCAGCGCTTGGCAATCAAATGGCATTGATTAAGAAGGACCAGGAAGGAGAACTGGCTGGCAGCAGCAGCAGCAGCAGTAGCAGTAGCAGGAGCAGGAGCAGGAGCAGGAGCAGTATCCAGCTCGCACTGCCCTCTATTGAGACTACGTGCTTATCATCATTACAGCTTTGATTTAGTGCACAATTTTGCCCTACGTTTCAACTACAGCTGAAATGTTTGCTCGATGAGAATGGACGGCTCCTCTGATGGATATTTGGTAGTTTGCAGCTATGCGATTGCAGTGCTGGATCTGGTGTCTGCGGTGCTCTTTGCCAGTGTCTCGGGCATGCTATATGCACAACACGTAAGTCATGTTGCATAAGCTGGGGGCTTAGTCAAGCGGCAGCTCCATTCCATAGAATCACTGGACCTCGCTGGCAGCGCTCTTCTTCTCCATCGTTTGGTTATGCATCATTCTGCTGCTCCTAGTGGGCATTTACCAGCGTCAGCTGGCCTATGTGCGTTACTGGTTGGTTTTCACCTGCTTGGGCATTATGCTGGATGCGATACTTCTTCTTTATGGCCTGACACTGGCCGTGTCAATAAACTGGGAGGGCGTTAAAATAACCTTTTTGCCCTTCGTCGGCTTGGGTAATCGCTAACCCAACATTTGTTGGGTTTTTACATTTTTGTAACTCAAATTTAACCTCGGCCTCTTACAGCTGTGGAAATGACTTTTGTGTACATTATCTATGTCTTCTATTTGGATATGATAAATTGTGAGCAATGGATACCGCTGGCCAAGTGCAGATGTTCAGGCGGCGGCAGTACGAAGAAAGGAAAGGACGCCTCGAATAGCAACGACTCTAAGCGCCAGGAGCGCAAACGCCTAAGAAGGATGTACAAAAGAGAGGAGAAAGCTGCCTTCAGGGAGCTGCAACGCAAGCTCCGCCGGGGTCAAGTTTAATGCCCATCACCCAAATCAAACTACACCCTACCCTAAAGTAGGCCAAGCATTACTGGTTACTGGTAAATATATTACCAGATAGCCTCACAAATGTCGTCATGCAGCTGGAAAAGGACTCACTCATATATTGTGCCTATTCCATAGCCGTTTTCGATCTACTCTGCGCTGTGCTTTTCGCTGCGCTCAGTCTGGTTAAGATCTACACTCATGTAAGCCGACCTGTTTGGTACAGTTAGGAGTTAGTTTTTCATTATGTTCTACAGCTCAGTTGGCTAACCATATTCGCGGTCTGCTTTGGTCTGTTTTGGCTGACATTGATTGTGCTGCTCATCACTGGCATCTATAGGGTGAGTACTTCCCAAATTATTATCTATTTCCTCTGCTATGTATTTCATTTGGCTTGCAGCGAAACTCGAATCTGGTGCGTTATTGGCTGATCTTCTCTTGCGTGGGCATCTTTGTGGAGACTGGTCTGATCATTTATGCGTGCTTGAGCCAGACCACATTCCAGATAGGCCTGGCCAGCAACAGCTGGATCTTGTGCATCGGCCTAGGTGGGTAACAGCTCTATATTTGCATATTGTTTATCCTTTCGCTCTCTTTACAGTCGTCGAAGCCATATTTGCTTACATTATCTATCAGTTTCATCTGGCAGTGTCCAAATGCCAGACGAGTAAGCCACTCAAATGCCCAGCCTCAGTTTCGAGGTCAAAACCAAAACACCAACCTAAGCCACACTCACCGCCACCGCCCAAGCCAAAGCCCAAGCCCAAGCCGAAGCCGAAGCCGAAGCACAAGCCAAAGCCTAAACCCGAGCCAGAGCCTATTTGCCCGCCAACCCGTAAAAGTTCGCAGTCCCACAGATGTCACATATTGCAAACTAGAGGTGATACCAGCCCGTACACCTGTGGACCCAAGCGGGCGCCCTATATGTCCTGACTTGTTAATTGAGTTATTTTATATATTTTTTTTTGCACATAAAGAAAAGCGTCCAATAAAAACAAAATCGAAAAATGTTGAAATAAAACATCGATTTAAAACTCATTTATTCGCGCTTCCAAATGGATTAACGTATAGTTTATGTGTAATTTGCATAACACTTGTTTATTTATATTCTGGTTAAGTTTGTATTAGCCGTCTAGACATGTGTCTCGAATGAAATCTCTTTTTAGTGTTTCGCTTTAAAATTATACCATTTAATATGCACACATACGCACACATGCATTCATTTGGCAATGTTAAAACAAAATCCTTTTAAAATAATTTGCACAGCAGCAAAAAGAAAACAGAAAACGGAAACGGAAACAGCAACTCAGAACTCAAAGCTGGCGCGAGTCGGAGGGGCTGACTTGGCAGCCAGCGAACTCCTGTCTATTTATGCAAAAAATGTGTGCATATATTTACATATATACACATACATACATATATAGATAGATATACATGTACACTTATAATGCCAGCCTGATGAAATACGTGCGGTGGCACACACACACGTCTATGTATGTGTGTATGTGCGTGTGTGCGTGTGTGTGTGCGTGTGTGTGACTGCCCTGATGTCAAATATAATTTACTTTTTCGCGCTTATTCTGCACGCTGTGAACTCGTGTAGCTCCCCAGGGTGGCATAAAATCTTTTTCAGCACTTTCAACTTAAAGTATTTCTTTTTTTTTTTGTCAAGAGCAGCAAAGAAAAAGTTGAAGCAAGCGAAAATTAAGAAATCTATTCAAATACGAGAATGGTGAGCGCATTATATGGATTTGGCCTGGCCATTGGCTGTATGGACATCACTGGAGCTTTGTTCTTTGAGCTGATGATTATTTGCATGCTGTGTCGAGAAAATGGCAACGAGACAACAACAACTAAAAGCCCAGTGCAACATCAGCAGCAGCAGCAGCAGCAGCAGCAACAGCAGCAGGAACAGCAGCAGCATAGTCATGTGGCAAGTGAGAGTTTGACAGCAGCAATTGTAGCAAGGAACTCCGCAGTAATCCTTAAACATTTGCAGAGTTCATTGACAACAGGGTAAGCCCCTGGATGCTGAGGCTTTATCTATTTCTATTGAACGTGTGGATAGGCGTCTCAGTAATCATGGTTACTGGCATTATAATGGTGAGTACTCCCTTCTAATGGCCAATCGATTGAGAGCAGCTTTCGCAGCACAAGCCGCATTTGCTGTTGTTCTGGCTTATCTGGTGTTCCGGCGGACTGGTCTTCGATGTGGTGTTTGTGGTCTTGTGGATCGTAGAGCTGTTCTCGGGCGATGCCATCGAGGCACTGACCAACATCCTAATCTCATTGCTTACCATGGGCAAGTATTCGTTTTCTATTTCTGCATCTATTCTAATGCAATTTTTGTCTTTTATTGCCCTTAGGTATTGAACTTGCGTTTATATATATTATATACAATATTTATGTAGATCTAACGCAGCCACCCGGAAGTAGCCCAACCTACAGCAATCCTTTGTTGCGCTTTTCACACTTTTTATTTTAATTTCGAAGAATAAAAGATTTGCATGTCTCTTAATATTACATACTTTATTTATTTCCTGCGTTTACTTAGCCTTCATTTCGGCCGCTTTCTGGCCAAGCTGTATCTTCAGCTTGGTTTTCGGCGGCTCCAGCGACCTATAGAACCTATAGACCATAAGTATAATGCCGATACGTGATAACACTTGCCCGATAATTGGTGCATGTGTGATGGACAGTTTTCGCATGAGATCGTCCTTGCTGCGAAACTTGTCTGTGAATAGGTATTCGTAGAAGGTGATGAATAGTTCTCCAACAGCGCCCCATTTAATCTGAAGATAGGACATGATCAACCAGAATTTCAACATCAATCTGTAACGCTACAAAACGAAATCTATAAGGTATGCTCAATTCCTTGAGTCAATGTCATACTTACGCTAATAATGCCAACTGCCAGGACACCAAACAACAAAGCCTTGAACATTTCCCCGAGCAAAATCATAACATCCACCATATCAAACTGGATAATAAAACCAACTTTAAATAGATTTTGGTTGTGGATTTGAATGCTGGCTTACCTTCATGATTCTGGAAAACTGAACCATCTGAACCATGATTAGAAATGCGGCAGAGCCCTCGTAGACCAGCGCCATATATCCGGCGCATTTAATAATGACGGACATTTTGTTTGAATTCAATTCGTTAAAGTTACTTTTTTGTTATTAATAAACTGTTGTCTGAACAGCAAATGCTATTTTAAATATTTTTGGTTGAATTCGTTCGATCAGCCTGCTGGCTGGGCTTTTAGCCCAATCAATAGCTAAAGCTAATAGGGGAGATATTAAAATAGTTTTAAGGTAACACAAATCCTGTTAGCGGATAATCTCTGTTTTTTACATGCTAAATCTCTTTTCTTTTAATTGCTTGTGTGGTAAGAGACAAGCGAGTCAAAGGAAGTAGCTAGAAGAGAAAGGACCTTTAGCCGGCGCCATTTTTTTATAGCACGCTTTATAGTTGCTTTGTGATTTGTGTCGAGTGCTTTGTAGTTTTTAATAGTCTGCAACACGGAAATTGATTCATTTCCGCTTTTCGTTCAGCACTTCCGTTCAGAGAAGCAGACACGAAATCTGTTTAAAGCTAACTGTGAGTAATCCAATATTAAAACGTCGGCTTAGCTCAAATCAAATTCTTATGCCAAAGTACATTCAAATCAATGGCATTGTCAACTGCCAAACTGTCACTTGCAACTCGCAGCTAAGCAGAAGAAAAGCAGCAGCAACAGCAAAAGCAAAAGCAAAAATAAAAATAAAAATAAAAATAAAAATATATATTTATTCTTTAATAAAGAGTGCTTGGACCACTTCTTGACTGGCAACGACTACACTCCACTCCACTCCACTCCAGTCCATTCCACATCCTCTCCCATCCGTTGCTGTATGCTCCAAGGAGCCACTGGCTGCTCAAATTTATTGTTTGCAAATTGAAATTCTTGTCGACACGCACGAGCAACTGCAAAATCCATTGGGAATGCCGGGCACGAGGCAGCTGGAAGCTTGTCAACTCGGGCAACGGCTTTGATAGCCTTGTGGATGGGCAGCTCATCATGGCTTTTTAGTATTTATTAAGATTTTGATGTGCCATGAAACATATTTCAAAAAAAAAAAACAAAAAATAGAAAAAAAAAACAAAATTAACAAACATTTTATAGCTGCTTTAACAGAATCATTCATTTAAAGGAAATCGATGCTGCGCTTGATTCGTTAAGTACTTGCCACAATAGCTGTGCTTTAATTCAATGGTCAGGTAAGCTGCACCTCACCTGTGTAGACACACACACACACACATTGAACTTTAAGCACTCTCTCACGCCTGCACCTTTGATTACCATCCCATCCCAATGATCTTGTCACTTGCGCCTAGCTGAGCCTGAGGCTTTCATTTTTCTCACACAACTCCACTCCAAATGCACAGTTCTCTCCGGCGCCCGCCCACACATTCCGACGGCATTTGAGACATGTGGTGCTCAGTTCTGCGATGACGAAGAAGCGCCAGGGCTGGTCAACTTTAATGCTGTTGTCCTACTAATATGTATTTACGTACCATGCATTTTGTTGAGTGTATTGTTAGTCTCAATATTTTTGGATCCACTTAGCCGTTATGGGGAGGGACACAAAAGCAGAATTGCCGAAACAGTGAAAAATTCGGTGCTGGCAACATTCCACCAAATGATGCGTCGACAACAGCTGCTCCTCATACCGCTGACCATTTACATTGGCATGGAGCAGGGTTGGCTAGCGGCGGAGTTTACGCAGGCGTATGTGGCCTGTGTCCTGGGCATACATATGGTTGGTTTTGTGCTGATCTTCACTGGCGTGGCCGCCTCACTTGGTTGCCTGGCATTTGGCGTTATGATGAACTACAGTGGACGCAACATTATTCTGTTCCTGGGGGGCACCATACAAATTTTGGTCATGGGATTCGAGTTAGCCTGGCGGGCAGCGCCGGATCATCCAGCGGTCCTATACACACTCGCTGCCTTGTGGGGCTTGGGCGATGCTGTTTGGGTAACTCAAATAAATGGCCTCTATGGCTTGCTCTTTCGACGCAACAAGGAGTCCGCATTTTCCAACTATCGCCTGTTCGAGGCTTTGGGCTTCACCCTCAGCTTCTTCTACTCGCAAGCCTTCTGCATCCGTATCAAGCTCTACATTTTGCTCTTGATGCTTTTTGTTGGACTTGCCGGCTACCTGGCGGTGGAGGTGCTCTATCAGGTGAGTTTCTCTTTATTGTGCTCAATTGTGACAAGAGCGAGTTGGAGCGAAAACTGCGATATTCGTTTGCCAATCATTTTGTACGGGTAAGCGTATCAATGGGTCTACTATAAAGAAGCTGAAGAGCGAATCTCGGACTTTTCGAACCCTTTGACGTTGATGGTGGCAAGTGAAATATGTTGATGTAATGCCAATACAACCTTCTAGCCAAGGTGATCCAATGGATATGTTCACATATTCCTAATGCCAAGCTCAGCTTAGTAGGTAAGATATTTTAATTCTAAGTCTCACATTCTTAAATTTTAATGTTTCGGTGGCATTTTAGTGGTGACAAGAAGTAGAAAATGCGGACTCCAAATTAAAAGCTTTTAGAATGGTCTAGAAGATGACGCAGGCAACAAATAAAAAATACATACATATTTTTTAATCACTTAAAAATCAACAAAAGAGTTTCTCATACACCAAAAAGGAACAGCGAGAAAAGTGAATACCCAGCAGAGTATACAAAACTATGATATTTTTTATAGATTGAAGGGATAATAATGCAATACATAGATAATTATTGTTTCTTATAAATATTCCATCTGTCTGTAACCATTAGCTTCTTCGGGCTTGCTTTCATAAGTTTTACGTTCTCGATTTTTTAGGTAATATAAGTTGTCTATTATTATAGTTTTTTTCATTATTAGACTGGCGTTTTTTATTGTCGTTTTAGTTTTCGTATTCCTTTTAGCACAAAAGGTGCCCCGAAAGAGAATTTAAATTGCGAAGTCTACGCAGGAAATTGATTGATTTCCGCATCGTGCGATGAAAGTTGAAAAATAAAAAAAAAATAGCAAGCAAAAGAAGAAGAAAGGAAAGGAAACCGTCTAAACAATACGCTCGTGCCAGAATCCCGGCGAGCTGCTGTGAACACAGACTCTGTGGCAGCTGAAGTAGACATTGACACCCCGCAAGCCATAATTTTGGCTTGCAATTAGCCGTTTATGTAGTTCGGCACTTTGTTGCACTTGCAACCAAATGTTGTCTGTGTGCGGGGTGGCGCCTGCAGCTGATATGTTGGCAGCCAACATAAACTCAGACAAAACATATACCGAGGAGCACATGTTTTTGGCAAATGTAGCCAATGGGTGGCCCAGGACCCAGCTCCCAACTGCCAGCTGTTAGCTGCCCGGGTTGTTATCCGGTTATGTTTGCATAGCATTGCCGCTGGCATTGGCATACGGTGCGTATGTGTGCTGCTAAAAGCAAAAGCTTCACTTGTTACATGCTCAATTAAGCCAGAAATGACACCAGTGCCAACTAAAGTCACACTTTGTATAGCTTCATATTTGGTGCTAAAACTTAAAGCAAAAAACACGCCAAGCTATTCGAAATATGAGTGAGTTACATGGCAAGCAGCCAAAGGATATACTACTAAAATAGTGTGTGCTACGAAATATGGTAAGCTTTAGTTGTTGCATATGTTTTTGAGCTGACAGCAATTACAAATATCACTTAATTTATTTTGGCCAAGAATTTTAATAGAAAAATGAAAATAACAAATGTTTTAAATTCAATTTAATGCATTTCTCTAGAGAGCTCAGTTTCATGTTTATTAAACAATTGAAAAATAAAAAAAAAATGTGCCACCATAATTACAGCCGCATCCTTTTGGCCTAAGTAAATTATCGAGTACGCAAAATTGCGTTAGCAAGTCGAGCAGGACAAAGCGGCTGGCAATTAGCGCAGCTCGGCACGTAGCAGCCTCGGTAATGTGCTTAGTCAGGCCAGGTCCTTTCGCAGAACGCCATATAACACGTACGATACACACACACACACACACACACACAAAGTGAAAGATCCAGTTTAAAGTACTATGTTGTCCCACTCAGTGACTGTATTTAAGTTGGCGAAGTGGTATGCAAGTGCTCCGTTGACTATTGCATGTTCAGATAGTACTGTGACGCGTTTCCTTTTTGTAAGGTACTCTCGGAGAATTGCGCCACAGTATGCATGGTAGGTGTCATCGATCTTTTTCCCTACGGCTTTAATTTGCAAGTATGCCACAGCTTCATCAACACTGGGGATTTGGCACTTACCGCCACGGAGGTTACGCTGCTCTCTAGCTTCATTTTCAGCACGCAGTTGTTCATACCTCTCTTTCCATATGGTGGCCTCATTGGTGGCTATCTTGGCCGCTGCTGCGGTGCGCGTTGTTGCCGCTGCTGTTTCCACCTGTATTGGTCTGGTGGCATTGGCAGATGCCAGATGGCACATCAACCTGCTGGTCAGAACAGAGCTGGCGAGAGCGATCAAGTTGCACCATGCGTACGCAACTAAAGTGAGCGCTAAGCAAAGCCAGGAGACGG